>LT669795.1:36731364-36996450 GCA_900128785.1 Arabis alpina | reverse complement strand
AAATGCCTTTGGGGCCTCGGAAATCAGGTATACCACAAGATGTTGAAATGCCTGCACCTGTAAAGACTACTAGATGCTTACTCTGCAAACATAAATGAGCTTCTTGAACATACTGAAATAACAAGAAGAAACCAAAAGAATATGCAAAAAAGCACCAAGAAGAATATTCACAAGGCAAAGATCCAAACCTTTTGAATCATCTTAGCAAGTTCTTCGATCTGCAGTCCCCAAAAAACCAAAAATCAGACAAGCACAATAATGAAACAGACAATAAAACACCAAAGTTATAGCAACCATATCCTAAATCAGACCTCATAATGAACAAGAAGAGGTACTTTCAACACACAACAAACAGTCAAATTCTCAATACCGACAACGGATTTCGCATAACCAGTAAATACAAATCAAATCACATTCTGACCTAGCTCATCATAAAATGCTTGTTATAAACCCAATTCCATTCTTCAATAAACACAATGCAAGACCAAAAACAGATACTGTAAAACCTAATCAAACACTAGGACAAAACACACGAAAGATCAACTGTTTCCGAGACCAAAACCGAAGCCACTACGCGATCAATCGCGAAAACAGCAATCACAAAACGTGAAATTACATAGAATTTGGAGAAAAATCGAGTAAACCCACGAAAACCCACAAAAAATAGAAATCCGAGAGAGACCTTGCATTGTAGAACATGAGATGGGTCGAAGAATTCGGCCATGCCAACTTGACCAACATCTTCGATGAAGGACAATTTCTCTGCGTAACCTAAAGACATTTGATTTGCTCTTTCTTTTGGACAAGAACAACTTCCCTGCTTCTCGATGTATATAAAGCAGAGGGGATCTTCTTATAGACTTGGACAGTGAGCCTTAAGAAGAATAAATATTCGTTTTTAAGAAAATAAAAATAAAAAAATAAAAAATTGTTTTGTAATATAGAAAATTTTTGGGACGTATTTTATTTATTTATTATAGTAAAAAAATCCAAAAATATATCACAATTTAGGTTTATGAAGTTAATCTATGAAGAATTACTGAATAAATTGTGAATGCTTACCAAACTTTATTCTTTTTTGATATACTAAACTCTTTCTAACTTTCCATTTTTTTTCTGTTAAAAAAAATGATGGTATATTTAGACTGAAAACCCCTATAACCTAAAACTTGCTTTTATGGTATTTTATGATTTTTCTCATATTTATTTTCAGTTAAATACCAGCTGTGATATATATAAGATAAAACAAATTATATAATGCATTAAGCCATTATCATTGCAATTTTTTTCATTTCACCAATTATCTTGATAATTAATTCTTTTAATATATTGGAAAAATATGAATCTTTAATTTATACTCTTTAATAATTGAACTAGACTTTCATAATGTTTATCGAGGTTTACAATCGTAAATTATCATTTCACAAATATAGTAGAAAACTCCAATTGGGATCCGGTATCATTGTAAAAATATCCATTTCACCGGTTGAGCCAACCGTACTTTGGATTAGTCTTTATTATGTTACATATGTAATATGTTCATATGCATTTTTGTATAAGGTTACTTTACTTCACTTTCACCCATTAAAGATTGAACCTATTTGATCAAATGGGTTGTACAATAATTTGTAAAACACTAAACCATATGATGGGTTTGTCTGGATTAGACTGATCTATGTTGACCCTTCGATGTATATATATGCTGATACCAGAGTTTATATCAGATTAAAATTTGGTTCTACCGAGCCGGTTTTAACATCACCTGTCAAAACCAGTTGGAATTATGTTTGGTACATATTTACAAGTCTTTTGGTTTGAAATTTGACTTTGGTTTGGTACACATTAGATTAGATTACAAATTTACAAGATAAGACTATTTTCCTTAGTTGATAAAAATGTCAACCTAGGCTTGATGATAGATTGATCCAGTTTAACCCATTTATTGGTGAAATGTGTTTGGGTATTTTTCAACGCATTCAGTAAATGAGATGATGGGAAGGAGTCCTTTTTTGCCATTTCATGCATGTGATGTGATGAGTGAACATATTGACTTAAGAGTACTGTTTCTATTTTTCCTTTTTTTTCAAGTGCCCGTAAATATTATGTTATGGTATGTTTTAACTTTTAGTGATTTAAAAATAGAAATAATTACTAGAAAGACTTTTTTAGATTTTATGTTTATTCAAATAACCTTTAAATTTTTGAGCTCTTATTTTTTTTATAAAAAAAGTTACAAAGACCTTTAAAATATGGCAAAACCGTTTATTAACGAAAATGCCATTATCCTTTGAAAAAAAAAAACAGCATAAAACCAAAAAAAAAAAAAAAATTAGATTTCACATTTTCATCTTCTTCTTCCTCTCTCCGGCGACTCAAATCGAGATTTCTTCTCCGGCGACGAGATTCGTTGCTTTTAACGGTTAGTTTTGAAACAAATCATGAGTTATCTTCCTCTCTATCATTCACGAGTGTTTTGAGTTCGGATTTATGAACTTCAATATGTTCTTCGTTCATAGGTTTCGAAATTCCGGCGAATAAAAGTTCCGGCGAATGTTGGGGTTTCGTTTTCGTGCGTTGTAGAGAGGTAATCTCTTGATTCTAACCGGTTTCGTTTGGGTATGTTGAACTTTTGTAAAATCACGTTTTGGTCCAAATCTGAATTTTTTCCAGATATGGATTTTTTCCAGATCTGAATTTTTGTTTGATGGTAGACTTATTTTTTGTTTGATGGTAGACTTATTTTTTGTTTGATGGTAGACTTATTTTCTGTTTGATGGTAGACTTATTTTTGTTTGATGGTAAACTTATTTTCTGTTTGATGGTACACTTATTTTTGTTTGATGGTAGACTTATTTTCTGTTTGATGGTAGACTTATTTTCTGTTTGATGGTAGACTTATTTTTGTTTGATGATAGACTTATTTTCTGTTTCATGGTAGACTTATTTTCTGTTTGATGGTAGACTTATTTTTTGTTTGATGGTAGACTTATTTTCTGTTTGATGGTAGACTTATTTTCTGTTTGATGGTAGACTTATTTTTGTTTCAATGGTAGACTTATTTTCTGTTTGATGGTAGACTTATTTTTGTTTGATGGTAGACTTATTTTTTGTTTGATGGTAGACTTATTTTTGTTTCAATGGTAGACTTATTTTCTGTTTGATGGTAGACTTATTTTTGTTTGATGGTAGACTTATTTTTTGTTTGATGGTAGACTTATTTTCTGTTTGATGGTAGACTTATTTTTGTTTGATGGTAGACTTATTTTCTGTTTGATGGTACACTTATTTTTGTTTGATGGTAGACTTATTTTCTGTTTGATGGTAGACTTATTTTCTGTTTGATGGTAGACTTATTTTGGTTTGATGGTAGACTTATTTTCTGTTTCATGGTAGACTTATTTTCTGTTTGATGGTAGACTTATTTTTGTTTCAATGGTAGACTTATTTTCTGTTTGATGATAGACTTATTTTTGTTTGATGGTAGACTTATTTTTGTTTCAATGGTAGACTTATTTTCTGTTTGATGGTAGACTTATTTTCTACTCGATGATAGACTTATTTTCCAAAATGTTCTAATTTCCATGAATTTCTTTACAGGTATTCTTTGTACGTGCAATGCGTAACCGCATGAAGATTGTAAAGAACATCCAAAACAGAAAATAAGTCTTTATGTGCTTACTACATTTATGAGACACACACGTTCTGATTTGTAATATAAGATACAATTGTTATGGTAGACTTTTTGCAAAGAGATTCAAACATTATGGTAGATATTTATGAACATTTTTTTGTAGTGTAATGAATGAATTGACAACATTTATTTATGTATAGTTAAAACATAACTTCTGAAATGTCTCTGTAACGATTACAAAATCCTTAAAACACGAGTACGAGTTCAAACACAAGTACGAGTTCATACGAAAAGATAGAAAAAAATATATGAAAATATATAGTACATACTAAATCTACCACCACTTGTATATAAATCTATCATCACTTGCATGATATAGGTCGAACCGGGTTTAATAGTGTTTTTAAAAATAATAATATATATAGTTTTTGTATAATTATAAGTCTATCATCGAGTAGAAAATAAGTCTACCATCAAACAGAAAATAAGTCTACCATCAAACGGAAAATAAGTCTCCCATCAAACAGAAAATAAGTCTACCATTGAAACAAAAATAAGTCTACCATCAAACAAAAATAAGTCTACCATCAAACAGAAAATAAGTCTACCATTGAAACAAAAATAAGTCTACCATGAAACAGAAAATAAGTCTACCATCAAACAGAAAATAAGTCTACCATCAAACAGAAAATAAGTCTACCATGAAACAGAAAATAAGTCTACCATGAAACAAAAATAAGTCTACCATCAAACAGAAAATAAGTCTATCATCAAACAGAAAATAAGTCTACCATCAAACAAAAATAAGTGTACCATCAAACAGAAAATAAGTCTACCATCAAACAAAAATAAGTCTACCATCAAACAGAAAATAAGTCTACCATCAAACAAAAAATAAGTCTACAATCAAACAAAAATAAGTCTACCATCAAACAGAAAATAAGTCTACCATTGAAACAAAAATAAGTCTACCATCAAACAAAAAATAAGTCTACCATCAAACAAAAATAAGTCTACCATCAAACAGAAAATAAGTCTACCATTGAAACAAAAATAAGTCTACCATCAAACAGAAAATAAGTCTACCATCAAACAGAAAATAAGTCTACCATCAAACAAAAAATAAGTCTACCATCAAACAGAAAATAAGTCTACCATGAAACAGAAAATAAGTCTACCATCAAACAGAAAATAAGTCTACCAATGAAACAAAAATAAGTCTACCATCAAACAGAAAATAAGTCTACCATCAAACAGAAAATAAGTCTACCATCAAACAGAAAATAAGTCTACCATGAAACAGAAAATAAGTCTACCATGAAACATAAAATAAGTCTACCATCAAACAAAAATAAGTCTACCATCAAACAAAAAATAAGTCTACCATCAAACAGAAAATAAGTCTACCATCAAACAAAAAATAAGTCTACCATCAAACAGAAAATAAGTCTACCATCAAACAGAAAATAAGTCTACCATCAAACAAAAAATAAGTCTACCATCAAACAGAAAATAAGTCTACCATCAAACAAAAAGCAGTCTATCATCGAGTAGAAAATAAGTCTACCATCAAACAGAAAATAAGTCTACCATCGAACAAAAATAAGTCTACCATCAAACAAAAAATAAGTCTACCATCGAACAGAAAATAAGTCTACCATCAAACAAAAAATAAGTCTACCACCAAGTACAATAAGTCTACCGCTATCACAAATAGGTCTACCGTCACTAAGTTCGATAAAAAGTCTACCACTACTAAAGTTTCTTAAACAGAAAACAAGTCTACCACCAAGTACAATAAGTCTACCTCTATCACAAATAAGTCTACCGTCACTAAGTTCGAAAATAAGTCTACCACCACTATAAATTCCTAAACAGGAAATAAGTCTACCGCTATCACAAATAAGTCTACCGTCACTAAGTTGGAAAATAAGTCTACCACCACTATAAATTCCTAAACAGGAAATAAGTCTACCACCAAGTACAATAAGTCTACCGCTATCACAAATAAGTCTACCAAATGTCTAATGTGAAAAAAAGTCTACCGTCACTAAGTTTGAAAATAAGTCTACCATCACTAAACCTGGGTAAAAACAAATCTACCGCTTCTATCGCTAAAAACGCATAAGTCTACCACCATTGATCCTAAAAAAATAAGTCTACCAGTCAACGGTTGGTTTCGTTGACCGAAAATACGAAATAAGTCTACCGCTAACTATAAGTCTACCACTACTACAATAAGTCTACCACTACTAAACACAAAAGAAATCTACCACCACGATAAAAAAGCCTACCGCAAATTATAAGTCTACCGCTATTAAAATAAGTCTACCGTCACTATAAATCTACCGCTACTATGACTAAAAATCTACCACCAAAGGAAACAAATCTACCAGGCAAAATAAATCTACCATCGAACAAAAATAAATCTACCGCTGAAAATAAGTCTACGGAAATAAATCTACCACTCGAATAATAAGTCTACCGCAAAAAATAAGTCTACCGCTACGGGATAATAAGTCTACCACAGAGAAAATAAGTCTACCGTTCGGAAATAAGTCTACCGCCAAAGGAGACATAATAAGTCTACCGCTCAAAAATAAGTCTACCGCTCCTCAAATAAGTCTACGGACAAAAAAATAAGTCTACCAGAACTCAAATAAGTCTACCATCACATAGCGGTAGACTTATTTTTTTTAGGCGGGAAACTTTCGCGCCTACTTGGCGCGTTTCATTAATGGCATTTTCGTAAATACGTTTTTTGTTATCAAAGGAAAAAGGGTAAAACGGACTCGAAAATAGCTCCAGTAATTAAAATCTAAGAAGGTTGTTTGAGTTAGACCAAAATCTAAGAAGGTTATTCTAGGAAGTCTCCCTTAAAAATATGTATTACAGATTTTAACAGAAGAAAATTTGTGGTAAAAAAAATATAAAAACGTAGATGTACCCAACTACCATCACTATTTACAAATATATATAATAAATCTTTAAATAAGTTTTCAAAACACCAATTTTTTTGTAAAAAAACTTGTTTTGAAAATAATATGTGTCTATTATAATATCAGCTAATTACGATTTCACCTCTAGTTCAATTCTCGTTCGGGAGACTACATGCCCAAACGGTACCAAAACATTTTTGTTAACAAAAAAACCTACAATGTGATATGTCCGCTAATAAAGGGTGATTTTAAAATCAAGCTAACGCAAAACGTTGTAGTTAAACGAAGTAATATTTTGAGCAATTCACCACCACGTTACTCGGTAACTTGGTAGTTGGTATTCGAATCCGGACTGAGGTAAATACTATAAGTCTTTCACGTACACCTCATAAAGGACGGTCCATAACATTTAGAAAAGACATTGTTTCTCACAAAATTGTCTAAATATGTGAAAATTAAGAACAACCGAATATCATCCTGTCAAGTTGCTCATTGATCTCAACATTTTCAAGCCTCGTCCTGACTTGAGCGTCATAAATGTTCTAAAAGCATCACACTGATCATGTCCCAAGTGACCACGTTGATATTCTCTTACGCATGTAGTACAATTTTATATGTATATTTAGTAGTTACTCTCAACACTCAACAGTCGTTAACTGGAGATGTTCATGTTCAAGAACAAATGCATAAAGACACAAACCAAATTTATGCTCTAGCCCCTTAAAATATAAGAGATTAATAATCCAAACAAATCTTCGTAAATTTTGAAAAGTTTACAAACCATAAATCCATGTCATATAACTACGTTCTAAGGAAAAAACATCAAAAATATATCAAACTACTATAAACATTTCTTTAAAAGACGTTTTCTAAGTAATTATTATTGTTGTTAAAAATTATTTATTAAATTTAACATACATCACACATAATTTGGCCTGAGTACTCTTGAATCGTTTTTAACAAAATTATTATAGAAATACATACTATAGTTGTATCAAAAATGCCTTTTTGCCTCAGTTTTGGTCATGCATGGACTCATTAATCGTTATAGTCCATCAATCAATAAGACCGAATACCTACGTCTTATTAACCTATATATTATAGATGGTTAAACCCCAAGTTTGTTTACCAAAAAAGAGACAACAATAAGAGCTATCTTCAACGTAAAGCTAGGTCTTCTTTAACGATTGCATCAATAATCCATAGTTCTTCATTTTTCCCCAAACAAAGATTGAAACTTTCCACACTCATCCTGAAACTCAGGTTACCCATAACACATGCATCTTCTTTAAAACATTTTTAGATGAGTTTGGTACGTCTATATAAATTCCACAGTAATAAAAATCCTTTTATAATTTGTCATTAATTACATGACAACGTTTTGTCTACATCTATTGAGAAGACACAGACGTTTTCTTCAGAAATTCTCTAACACTTACGACATGTGTTATGCCATGCGGCAGATAATACGAAACCGAGGAAACAAATTCATCTCTTTTTATTATAATTAAGTGTCAAAGACTCAAACCAGTATCTTCATTTCCATAGACCAAAACACAAAACTCATCTTCTCTAAGTCATCATGTTGTCTCTTCATGCTTCTGCTTCTCTCTCTATTACCTTCTACTTATTACTTCTCAACTTTGTCAATCTAAACTCAGCTTTAGATTCAAACGCTGGTCTTTGCACGCCTTACCCATGTAACCAACCGCCTCAACCGCCTTCCTCTACAGGCTACTCTCCATACGGTAATCCTCCTCCACCGCCTTCACTGTCTTCACCGCCTCCACCACCTTCATCGTCGCGTTCTCACTGCCCTCCGGTTCCTTCGACAGGCTGTTGCAACCAGCCACCACCTTCAACGTACAACCAGCCACCACCTTCAACGTACAACCAGCCACCACCTTGGACGTCGTATTCTCCTCCGTATCCTTACTTTTTTACTCCTCCTTATCCTTATGGTGGCGGAGGAGGCAGTGGCGGTGGCGGCCAAGGAGGAGGAGGAGCCGGAGGCGGCACAACTGGAGCGGCGGGGGCCTACGATTCCTCTTCCATGCCGGTTTATGTTTTGATGCTTGTGTTATCTTATGCTTTTCTTTTCTTTTAGGGCATGCATAGATTTAGATAAATATTATAGCTCTATAAGACACCCTTTTTTTTCTTTCAAAAATCATCTCAGAATTTTTGTTTGTATAATTTTGAAGTTGACAATTCCGAATAAAAAATAATAGTATATACATTACTGTGTCATATATAGATAAAGAAATTATAACAAAACTAACAAAAGAAGATCGAAACCTACATTTTTGAACACGTTTTTGGCTAAATTATCACAGACTTCAAACTGTTATATAATTTTACTTTATTTTGGTTAAAAATTATAGTTTTACACTTTTACTATTTCATATATCTTTATACTTAAAAGCAGAGAAATGTAAACCGACATCCATTCGGAAGCCGGTTCGGTAACGATCGATAGCAAATTAACAACAGATCACAAAATCCATCCCATGTAAACGATCGATCAAATATCGGGCGAGCAACACAACCGCCCACGTGGCAAGCAAGATTCACACGAGACCAAAAATCTATCAAGATTCAAGACATATATACCAGCGGTACGGGTAATCCTTCTTCACGTAAAAAAATCGAGGAAACAAAGAATGGATGTTTTGGGAAAAAAAAACTTTCGATAATGTTTTTTGCTGTTAAGTTTTAACATTAAACTTGAAAACAAATAGAAGCTAATATATTAACTCACCTTGCAATATAACTCTTAACGGTATATATTAAGTCATTTTAATCACTTTAAAATAGAACAATATATAATCCCCAAGGAACCCTTTAAATCTAGGAAATCTATGGATTATTTCACCAAAACAAAAAGAAGTTAGAAATGGAAATCTCTAAACTATACATCGACAAGAAGGATTATGAAGCTCCAAGAGATCTAAAGGTTAGTTCTCTCTTCACCCATTAGTTAGTAATAAATAGGACGGCTTCGTTCTGATCCTTGTGAAATTAAGAGATTTTGGGAATTATTAGAATAATGTATTGTGAGATAATTAAAGAAATGATGAGACTATGAGAATTTTCCAAATTTTGTTTGTCGTGATTTGATTGATAGCTAAGGATGAGAATTTTGAGAGTCATGAAAGAAGAAAATGATGAAGAGTTGTGTTTGACTGTTTTCTTATGATCTCTCAAGAGATCTTTATTTTCACCATTATAAGTAGGATTCCGTCCAAAATTTGTACGAAATCAAATTCTCAAAAGACATCACATTCGAATGTGAATTTGATAGCCTTGTATGTATACTATTGAAAAATGTCTAGAGAAGTAGCCTTGCTTGTTGGAGCACTCTGTTGTTTTCTTGTCAACAATCACACTGTCATTTATATATTTTATAGTTGTACCAGCTATAGTTTTGATGGTTGTGAATATGCTTATTTTAAAATTTGCTATTATCGAGTGTGCATATATTAAACTACTTCAGCTAAAAAAAGCTTTTGTCTTTGTTTCTTGGATTTGTTGGGTGATGCTCTGTTCAAGTAACGCCGAAACTTGGAATCATCTTTACTTCGCTTGTCCATACACTGAGGAAGTATGGAGAAGCTTAATTCAGAAAATCATGCAACATCGATATACAAATCAGTGGGATGAGGTCTTGGCGAGTCTAATGTCCAACACAATAGACAACATCAACCAATTCTTGTTGCGGTACTCCTTTCAAGCTACTTTGCATTGCATATGGAAAGAAAGGAACAACCGCATGCATGGAGAAACACTTCAACCACCATCGAGCCTAATCAAGTTCATAGATAAGCAAGTTCGAAATCGTATATCAACAATTCGAGAGCATGGAGATGCACGTTTGGATGTGGCCATGGAAGCTTGGTTTAACACAAGATGAAAAGCAACTCATAGGAAAAATGTAGTTTAGTTTTTCAATTTTTTTGTTTCAAACATTGTTACACCCCATAGCATGAAGATGTAAAAACTTGTTTTTTAGACTTGAACAAATTTGACATTCAATTCAAAAAAAAAAAAAAAAATGGTTGGGTGATGACTAGACTTAGTATAAGATTTACTATTCCTAATCAAGGTCAAAGAGGTGAAATTGTTGCAAATATCTAACAAACAAAATTACTTGAATATGCGTATTTTAACTGTCCATATCATATCTAGCGAAGAGAAAACAAAATAAAAAAAATATCGATGACAAAGTACTTTTGATCGTTTTGACGATAAAACCAATACATGTTTTAACAACAGAAAGAGAGATGGAAGATATATTAGCCAAAGACGACTGAGAGGATGGAAACGCTGTGAACGTAGTGTAACAATAGGACTATAAGGCTAGGGACTTGTTTTAATCATATTTGATTTGTTTTGTATTTTTAATTATGTTTTATGTTTGTTTGTTTTTATACTCTTTGTTTTTAGGGTATTTGCATGTGGAAGTAATAAAGATTTGGCTAATTAGGTGAATGGTCATGACACTGTACAAAAAAAATTAACCTCCAAAATAACCTTCAATGCTTTCTTCTTCATGTCAATATAATTTTCTCTTTCTTTCGGTGGTGTTGGCCGTCACTAGAAATATCGACAAATTTAATCAAGAGTAGCGATCGGAGAAAGCATATACATATCCGGTGATTCATGGCGGTTAGGGTTAATGGATGCAGTTCTGGAGAAACAGCGACGGAGATCCGGTGAAACGTGACGGTTAATGAAAGCAGCGGCGGATCGGATGAAACGTGACGAATACAATGATTCGCAGCGATCGATTTTTAAAATTAATTTTTGCAAATTTTGTAAGGTTAAAATCGTCATTTTCTTTTGCCACGTGCAATAGTGTTTTCTGTTTTAACTTCTTATTTCCATCTACTCAATTATACATAAGTCTATTAATTTCCAACTAAATGGTCCTTGTTTTTATCTTGAATACTATTGGTTAGTTAAGCGGAAAAAAAAAGATTTAGCAGAAAAAAAAGGGAGGATTGGTTTAATATTCCAAAAAATTTATAAAATTTGAAAACTAACTCTTGTTTTGAAAGTCTTGAAAAATGACCCTTTTTAAAAAAAGAAAAATCTGATTTTATATTTAAAAAAAAAAAGCTTTTTTCAAAATTAATTTTAACGATTTGTTTTGATTTTTCTTAGAACCCAAACCAAAATACTAAACCCTAAACCCCAAATATTAAACCCTAGGTCCTAAACCTTTAAATACTAAACCCTAAATCCCAAATAATAATTTATAAACCACAAATATTAAACCCTAAACCACAAATCTTAAACCCTAAACTCCAATCCTAAACCCTAAACCCAATTTATTATTTGAGCTTCAGAGTTTAGGAATGAGGCTTTAGGATTTAGGATGTTGGGCTTAGTGTTTAATACAGTAAAAACTCTATAAAGTAATAATGTTGGGACCACCAAAATTTATTACTTTATAGAGTTATTACTTTATAAGTAATTATTAAAATAAATTAAAAATAATAGCTAATTGATAAATTAAACACAATTTAGCCACTAATAAAATAATTTATTAAATATAAATGGTTACAAAAATAAAAATAAAAAATTAATTCTCTACTAAAAATTAAAAATATAATATATTTTGAAACAATTTGTTTATTCTACAACATCACTAACTATAAAATGAAAAAAATATATAAAAATTATTATTTTATAATATTAATGGGACCATATATTTGTATAGGATTTTTGAAATAATTATTATCTTATCATTTTATTGATTTGTGTTATATTTTGCACTAACCCGACTTGGGACCGGCAAAATTTATTACTTTATCGAGTTTATTACTTTATCGAATATTACTTTATAGACTTTTTAATGTATGTTAGGTTTTAGGTTTAGGATATATGATTTAGGGTTTAGGGTTTAGTTTGTTGGTTTAGGGTTTAATATAATTGTTTTAATTAGATAATATTAATTGTTTTAACTGTTTTATTCTCCTTTTATCAATGATTTTTATTATTAAAATATTATAAGTATGAAAAATATTATTTTTCAAAGATTTGAAAAGAGGGGTTAGTTTTCAAAACAACAAAAAATTTGGTAATATTTTTACAAATTTCCTCAAAAAAAAAATCATTTTCTTTTACTTATAATAGAAAGCATGAACAATAGAGAAATATCTAAAACGGATCTTTATTTCATTTCTCGTTAATTAGAATTAATGATGTATTACTTTAATATATACACCAAAGAAGATATGAGTTAACCAATAACGGTAATATAAACCGGTTTAGCAAAAAAAACTAAAGCAGAAATCAATTACTATGTACATCTTAATAATTTATGCTAAATAATGAAGAAAATAGAAAATTTTGGTGACGAAGCTTTATAAAGACTATCAAGATTCAAGACAAATCAACGGTCGTGGTCTTTCATAGATAATCATCATCACTCCTATACTCTGTTATCTTCAAGACTTGAGAGACGTTATCAGAGGCATGAATGGCTTCTCTTCCTTTCAACACCATCCCGATTAACCTTCCATTTTCATCATCATCAAAACCTTCAAACCATCACGATGATCAAGCTCGTAACCCTTTGTCCACTTCTTACTTTCACCGCGTTTCGTCTCTATGTAAGAACGGTGAGATTAAAGAAGCTCTGAGTCTGGTCACAGAGATGGATTTCAGAAACATGCGGATTGGTCCGGAGATATACGGTGAGATATTACAGGGATGCGTTTACGAGAGAGATTTATCCACTGGTAAGCAAATTCATGCTCGGATTTTGAAGTACGGTGATTTCTACGCTAAGAACGAGTACATCGAGACGAAGCTTGTGATATTCTACGCCAAATGCGATGCTTTGGATGTTGCTGAAGTTCTTTTTGAGAAATTGAGGGTTCGTAATGTGTTCTCTTGGGCAGCTATTATTGGTGTGAAATGTAGGATTGGATTTGTTCAAGGAGCTTTGATGGGTTTTGTTGAGATGCTTGAAAATGGAGTTTTTCCTGATAATTTTGTGGTTCCGAATGTTTGTAAAGCGTGTGGTGCGTTGCAGTGGGATCGTTTTGGGAGAGGGGTTCATGGGTATGTTGTGAAAGCTGGTTTTGAGGATTGTGTGTTTGTGGCTAGTAGTTTAGCTGATATGTATGGGAAATGTGGTGTTTTGGATGATGCCAGGAAGGTGTTTGATGAAATTCCTGAGAGAAATGTTGTTGCTTGGAATGCGTTGATGGTTGGTTATGTTCAAAATGGTATGAATGAGGAAGCGTTTCGGCTTCTGTCTGATATGAGGAAGGAAGGTATTGAGCCTACTCGAGTTACTGTCTCAACTTGCTTATCTGCTTCTGCTAATATGGGTGGGATTGGAGAGGGGAAACAGTCTCATGCCATTGCTATTGTAAATGGATTAGAGCTGGATAATATACTCGGAACGTCAATCTTGAATTTCTATTGCAAAGTTGGTTTGATCGAGTATGCGGAGATGATTTTTGATCGAATGGTTGAAAAGGATGTTGTAACATGGAATCTACTTATTTCCGGGTATGTTCAACAAGGGTTAGTTGAAGATGCTATCCATATGTGCCGATTGATGAGACTAAAGAAGCTGAAATTTGATTGTGTCACTTTATCGACATTATTGTTGGCAGCTGCACGTACTCAGAACGTAAAACTCGGGAAAGAGGTGCAGTGTTATTGCATTAGGCACAGTTTTGAATCTGATATTGTTTTAGCCAGTACCGCGGTTGATATGTATGCCAAATGTGGCAGCATTGTTGATGCTAAGAAAGTGTTTGATTCCACAGTACAAAAAGACTTGATACTGTGGAATACTTTACTTGCAGCATATGCAGAGTCTGGTCTTAGTGGAGAGGCTTTGAGATTGTTTTATGATATGCAGCTAGAAAGTGTACCGCCAAATGTGATAACATGGAATTCGATCATTCTAAGTCTTCTCCGGAATGGCCAGGTAAATGAGGCAAAGGAAATGTTCTTGCAGATGCAATCCTCGGACATATTTCCTAATCTAATCACGTGGACTACTATGATGAAGGGTTTGGTACAAAATGGTTGTAGTGAGGAGGCAATTATTTTTCTCAGAAAGATGCAAGAATCCGGGCTGAGACCAAATGTCTTTAGCATCACTGTCGCACTCTCTGCTTGCGCAAATCTAGCATCATTGCATTACGGAAGATCAATTCACGGATACATCATAAGAAATCAGCAGCATTCCTCTTCGGCTTCGATAGAAACTTCTTTGGTTGACATGTATGCTAAATGTGGAGATATAAACAAAGCAGAGAGGGTTTTTGGAAATAAGTTATACAGCGAGTTGCCTCTCTACAATGTCATGATCTCGGCGTATGCATTATATGGTAACGTGAAAGAAGCAATCGCTCTGTACAGAAGTTTAGAAGAAGATGTGGGCATTAAACCAGACAGCATAACAATCACAAATGTCTTATCTGCTTGTAACCACGCCGGGGATATTAACCAAGCTATCGAGATTTTCACTGATATGGTTTCAAAACATGGTATGAAACCGTGCTTGGAACATTATGGATTAATGGTTGATCTTCTTGCATCAGGTGGAGAAATAGAAAAGGCCTTAAGGTTAGTCGAGGAAATGCCATACAAACCTGATGCACGAATGATCCAATCTTTGCTTGCTTCTTGCAACAAGCAGCAAAAGACTGAGCTTGTAGACTACTTATCGAAGCAGTTGTTAGAATCAGAACCCGAAAACTCGGGGAACTATGTGACGGTATCGAATGCTTATGCAGTTGAAGGAAGTTGGGATGAAGTTGGGAAGATGAGAGAGATGATGAAAGTTCAAGGCTTGAAGAAAAAGCCTGGATGTAGTTGGATTCAGATTAAAGGAGAAGAAGAAGTAGCCCATGTGTTTGTTGCCAATGATAAGTCACATCTTAGGAACAATGAGATACGGAAGATTTTAGCATTGTTACTGTATGAAATGTGCTCGGATTCCAAATGATGTTAAGTGTATGAAATATTATTAAACTGAATATAAATTCACATTCACAACAGATTATCATGAGAACCCAAATAATTTTTTTTATCCATTACATAATTAGAGCTTTGAACTGTCATATAGAAGAGTTTTGTGAATGTGTTAGACTCATGCAAGTTACTCTGTTTGGGTTTCTTGAATGTAGAAGAAGATTTAATCTTCTTTGTCTTGGTTTTTCGATTTTAATGAGTACCCGTCTTGTGTTCTGCTCTATGTTTGCCTCTTTCACCAAAATGATTTAAGTTTATGGTACTTTGGATTTTTTTTTAAATTAGGGCAATTCTAAAAAATTATGGTATTTTTATAGCAAATTTTTGTTTTGGTGGTATTATTTATTTAAAGTTAAAAATCGACTGATAAATTATTTCATTATAAAGTATAGTCAGTTACATTTAGAATCTTTACTAACATAAGGACATGTTTTTTTTTTTTTTTTTTTTTTTTTTGATCGAAAAGGACATGTTTTTAAAACCATTTTGGCATAAATAATGCAGAGATTGATTTTTCTGTTAAAACACAAAGATTTCATACAAAGTTACAAACTCAATTAAGTTAGTTGTTTCTGTTAAAACTGTTCACATAATATATAGTTGAGAACAAAAGATAATTCACAAAAATATGAATACGTGAATATCGTAACATCGTCTCTCATCTTATTTTGTGTTGTCTAATGAGGGGACCTTAGAAAGGCTTTTGACACTGTTCGTTGGGACTTCTTACTTGCTGCGTTAAGAGCATTGAATGTGCATGACTTGTTTGTTTCTTGGATCTCTCAATGTATCTCAATGCCGTCCTTCTCTGACATGATCAATGGAACCTCCTCTGGTTTCTTTCAAAGCATTCAAGGGCTAAGACAAGGGGATCCTTTGTCTCCCTATCTCTTTGTTTTGGCTATGGAAGTTTTCTCCAGGTTGCTTGACTCAAGGTTTAATGCGGGCTACATTCACTACTACCCTAAGACCTCTGAGCTCTGCATATCTCACCTCATGTTTGCGGATGATGTGATGATCTTCTTTGATGGAGGATCATCTTCTCTCCATGGTATCACAGAAGCTTTGGATGACTTTGCTTCTTGGTATGGATTGTATATGAACCAAGATACGACGCAACTGTACCATGCGGGTCTGAACCACATTGAAGCTGCTGCTATGGAGAGCTATGGCTTCAGCATTGGTTCTCTTCCCATCAGGTACCTAGGCCTCCCACTAATGTCCAGAAAGCTGAAAATTTTCTGAGTATGAGCCTCTTTGGAGAAGCTCACAGCAAGATTCAGAGCTTGGGCGGTGAAGACGCTCTCGTTTGCTGGAAGACTGCAGTTATTAACCTCTGTAATTGCTGGAACTATTAACTTCTGGATCACAACTTTTATTCTTCCTCAGGGTTGTATAAAAAAGTTGGAGTCTCTTTGCTCTAGGTTCCTGTGGTCCGGTAATATTGAGAGTGGAAAGGGATCAAAGGTGGCATGGAAAACAGTTTGTCTTCCCAAAGATGAAGGAGGATTGGGTCTAAGGAGGTACTCTATTTGGAATAAAACCCTTTGCTTAAGGTTCATTTGGCTACTGGTATCTGATAATAGCTCCCTCTGGGCTAAGTGGCATCGACACCATCATCTGACCAACTCAAGTATTTGGGCAGTTGAGTCTTCTCCCTCTGATTCTTGGACTTGGAAAGCAATTATGCAGTTGAGACCCTTGGCTGAGCGCTTCATTCGCTCTTTTGTGGGTAATGGTGAGGGTACTAGCTTCTGGTTTGACCACTGGACTCCCTTAGGACCCTTAATCAAAGCCTTGGGACCCCAAGGACCTAGGAGTCTCAGGGTCCCTCTTAATGCAAGGGTTGCGGCTGCTTGTTCACCTTTAGGCTGGTCTTTGCCCTCCACCTTTAGGCTGGTCTCTGCCCTCCCCAAGATCAGATACTCAGCTCCATCTGCATACACATTTGACTACCATTCAATTGCCCTCTCTATCTTCATATCAAGACTCTGCTAGTTTGGTAATTGATGATGTGGTTTATCCTGCTTTCACGGCTTCAAAGACTTGGGAAACACTGCGTCCTAGAGATGTGTCTAAAGATTGGGCCGATCTGGTGTGGTTCAAAGGATGTGTTCCTAATTAGGCTTTCCACATGTGGACATCAAATCTTGATAGACTCCCAACCAGAGCCAGGCTTTCAGCTTGGGGTTTAGCTGTTCCTACTGCTTGTTGTCTCTGCAATATATTTGATGAAGATAGGGATCACTTGCTGTTGAGTTGTGAGTACTCGGGTACGGTTTGGAGCATGGTTTTTGCGCGGTTGACTCCTGATCATCACCCTCTTTGGTCCTGGTCGGAGCTCCTCTCTTGGATCTGAAGTTCGTCTGACTCAGCCCCTTCAATCCTCAGGAAACTCTCGGCTCAAGCTGTCATCTACCAACTCTGGAAGCAACGCAACAACGTTTTTCATAACCTTCAGAGTGTTCCTCCGATCTCCGTCTTCAAGATCATTGACAAAGACATCCGCATCACCATTCTTGCTCGAAGGGAGAAGCGCTTGTTCTCCTCTCTCTTGTCTCTTTGGTTAAGGTAATGCTTGGGGTTTTAGTGTTTCCTTCTCTGTGTTCTTTTACTCTCCTTGTTTTTTATGTTCTTTTGGCAAAGTAGTAATGATCTAGGTTGTAATTTGTTGCCTAACTTTCATATTAATGATATTTACATTTTTATCAAAAAAAAAAAATAACGAGGGGAAATAAAATTTCATACAGTGACAACAAACCGTTTGCGTCAGATAATAGTGTACTCTCAGCTTAGCACACGGACCGACCGATTGTCGGTGGAAAATCTGTAAACAGATCTCAACCATCCACGTGCCATGTACCCAAATGGGTCCACTAGTAACAGGCATCGTTAACTCCACAAGTACCCCTGAACTTGTGCTAAAAAGTTGTCCTCATCTCCGGTTTTCGCCGGCCTTAACCGATCACGCATTCATCTCCGGTTTAAGTTGTCACCGACGATTTGACACACACCGATGACGTGGCCACAGTCAAAGACTCGGGTTCCGTCTAATCAACCTTTTAGTTTTAAGTTTAAGGATCAAATCAGATGTTTAAGGATTCTAAATTATTATTAACAAATTGATGAAGAAAGATTCTATGCTTCTGAAATGGTCTACTATTTATTAGTACTGGAGTAATGAGTTTCTGATGCTTTAATTTCTGAAGAAGAGATACTCCTCCCACGTGACATGTTTTGAAAATAAAATTATACATTTACTATTTGAATGTTTCTAGTCTAAACAAGTATTTCTATTTTCAGCTACATTTACAAGTAACTACAACTTAATCACATGATAGTTGTGACCCATTATAAATATCTAACAATAAAAGAAGAAGAAATCAATCATAAACATTGTTGGCTTGTTTCAAAGAAAAAAAAACATTATTAGCCAAGATAAATGTGACATGTAAAGACACTTATAGACGACTTTAAGAAAAAAAATAAAAACTCTTATAGATGTAGGTTAGATAAGTTGGGGGCATGTGCCACCAATAATTTTCTTAAAGGCTTATGTAATTATTGTCAAGCCTCAAATGCGTTGTCTCGTCTATAATCTATCTAATTTAAACTTTTAAAAAATCAATCTAATTCCTTGATGCTTTATATTTGCATTCCTACTTCCTACTTTAAAAGAAAAAAACCACATAAAACACATATCAATAATATTTAAAATAGTAGGTGAAACAGCTTGTGACATGGTCACAACTCACAAACTTACAAGCCCCATAAGCTTAAATTTCGCAATAAATAACCAAATAATTTCTCAATGGCACAATCGTAGTTTCCACCATAATCCATGTCCATTTAAGTAAACCCACCTTCTTCATCTTCTTCCACTTTAAGCTCAGAAAAACTCACACTCTCTCTCTCTCTACACTCTCAACAATGGCGAAGAAGAACATTCTACAACCAACCATCTCCTACATTCTCCCTCTCCTCCTCCTCCTCCTCGCCGTCAATTCCCACGCGCACAACGTCACGCGCCTCCTAGCAAACCACCCATCATTCTCCTCCTTTAACCATTTCCTAACCCAAACTCACCTCGCCGACGAAATCAACCGTAGAACAACCATAACAGTATGCGCCGTAGATAACTCCGTCATGTCATTTTTAACCTCAAAAGGCTACTCAATCTCAACTCTCAAAAACATCATCTCACTCCATGTCCTTCTCGATTACTTCGGTACTAAAAAACTCCACCAGATCCGTGACGGTTCTGCACTAGCCGCGACTCTGTTTCAAGCCACTGGAGCTGCTCCAGGAACTACAGGATTCGTTAATATTACGGATCTGAGAGGTGGTAAAGTCGGGTTTGGTCCTGATGGTGGAGATCTGTCTTCTTTCTTTGTTAAATCTATTGAAGAGGTTCCGTATAATATCTCTATTATTCAGATTAGTAAAGTTTTACCGTCGGAAACTGCGGCGGCTCCGACTCCTGCTCCGGCGGAGATGAATCTTACCGGAATAATGTCGGCTCATGGATGTAAAGTTTTTGCTGAGACTTTACTTGTTAATCCTGGAGCTTCTAAAACCTATCAGGTACTTTACTAAACCCTGATTACTGTAACTAATTATTGAAATTAAACATAGGAGATTAATTAATCAATAATTAGATGCATGTCGCTGTGTGAATGTAATTAAGCAAAAAAAAACAAACTCGGTACTTACACTACTAAACACTGATTTAGTATTTTTTTTTGTTAAAGGTAACACTACTAAACACTGATTTAGTAACTAATCTATGACGAAAAATAGTACTGTATTAATTTGCCATTTTCAAGTAGATGCATGTGGCTGTATAAATGTAGACATGAAATAAACAAAAAGACGCAGGTGCTTACATTTATAAATCTAGATTAGTGAGTACTCCATTTTGAGAAAATAAATTCATAATTAGTCTCTGTTGTTGAATTCGAACGTAATTAATTAAAAAAAAGATGCATGTGATTGTTTTGTTGGCTTGTAGCCAATAGTCATTAGTTTTCAAACAACAAAGGTCAAAAGATGTTGACTATTAGGTCACTTATGAGCAAATTAATTATATAGTCAAATACTATAGATTTGATTACCTCAATTATCGGAGCATTATTGATTTCTAACAACGAAACATTCCTATCTAAATTCTTAAAATTCAAATTTAAAAAACGGCTATATTTTTAATTATGAAGAAAAATAGCAATAATTTTTCTCACTTGCCACCATAATTCAGTAGTTAAAAAAGTTCAACTTTAGTTTAGCTATAGTTTATCAATTTCATAATCTTAAACGTCCTAGATTCACATATTTCATTACAAGATCCTAGATTCACAAATGGGTTTTGGTTTTGAACAGGATAGTTTAGAAGGAGGCATGACAGTGTTCTGTCCAGGAGATGACGCCATGAAAGGATTCTTGCCCAAATACAAGAACTTAACAGCTCCAAAGAAAGAAGTTTTCCTCGAATTCCTAGCTGTTCCAACATATTACTCAATGGCGATGCTCAAATCCAACAATGGTCCGATGAACACACTCGCTACTGATGGAGCCAACAAGTTCGAGCTCACTGTACAAAACGATGGAGAGCAAGTTACTCTCAAGACAAGACTCAACACTGTCAAGATCGTTGATACTCTCATCGACGAGCAGCCTTTGGCGATTTACGCGACTGATAAGGTTTTATTGCCTAAAGAGCTGTTTAAAGCTTCTGCTGTTGAAGCTCCTGCTCCTGCTCCTGCACCAGAGGACGGTGATGTTGCGGATTCTCCAAAACCGGCTAAAGGAAAAGCGAAAGGGAAGAAGAAGGCTGCACCGTCGCCGGATTCTTTTGATGAGTCGGATTCGCCTGCGGAAGGGCCTGATGGAGTGGCAGATGATGCTACCGCTGATGATGCCGGTGCGGTTAGGATCGTCGGAGGAGCTAAGGCTGGTTTGGTTGTGAGCTTGCTTTGCTTGTTTGCTTCTTCTTGGCTTCTATAGTTCACATCTTCTTTGTTTTTTGAGTCTTCATTTATGGCTTTGAGGGAAAGTAAATGAGGTTTATTTAATTTCCCCTTTATTATTGAGGTTCTTTTTATTTTAAAATTTGGTTGTCAAATTAATTAGTCGGTGGTTTATTTTTGTTTGTGTGTGTTCTTGTTCACGTATTTGTTTAGTTGATGATGTAATGAATGGTGTTGGGAAGACTAATGAGCACTAGTTTCTAGTTTTTGGTATTTGCCGTAACGTATAGTCTATAGAGAATATGATACAATAATTTAATCAAACGTAATAAAATAAAGTTTTTGGTAAAATTGACAATGAGCTATGCAATTGTTTTGTTTGTGTCTATGATCATCACATACAGATCCGTTATGCTCAATAACCACAGCAATAAGAAGAGAGAAAAAAAGAGAGGACAATACAAGAATTGGTCACAAGCTGATAATGTTTGTGTTCTAACAAGGTTGGTCAATTTGGCAACTAAGAACACCTACTGATGGATGTGTAGTCTTGAGAAGTGAAGCTGGCCGAGCTACCATACTCGACATTTTCGCATAGCTGGGAGAATCCTCGTTCCCTGACGGTGTAAAGAAAGCACCGTTAACCATTTCATCTCCTTCTGATTTCCAATTCCATTCCTTCCATTCTTCGTCTCCTTCTGCACTCTCTCGCTTTGTAATCTGCGTATAGAGCTTGTGAGTTTTTCAAGTAGCCGTAAACATTATGAAAATCAAACTAATTGTGGATCTGATTATGATTTCGGTTGGTCACGAAAGTTTCATCAAACTAAAACAAATTCTCATTTCGATTATGATTATGATTTGTTAGCTTTAATTCGATTTTGTCTATGCTCTAATTAGACAGACAATGACCTTGTAGATTTGATAATCAAAGCAAATATTTGAATTTCTAATTAAAATCTCGTCGATATAAGAATTAAATTGTCTATATAATTTGCTAGCTTATTTGTGTGCTATGAGGTCCACAAAAGTTGTCTATATAAATTGGTAGCTATTATTTTTGTGCTATTAATTAAAATATGCCACTTACATACCTCCTTAGTGAACTGATTATCCGAAGCAATGAAAACATTTCCTTGACTAAAGATGGTTGGATTAGCACTTCCACCAATAGCATACATCTCCCACTCTCTATATAGGTTATTCACTATGTGAAAATATCCATGCCTGCACCTACACATCCCATATATATAACACTATAATTAGCTACATAAACATTGAATTTTGTTAACTAATTAAAAAAAAATCATGTTAACAAAAAAATAAAAATGAAAAGATTGTATTTACCTTGGCATTCTCTGGACAAGTCCTTCACCAAAATAGTTAAAAGCGATGGTAACTCTCATATCCTGATCACCGGTAAACTCATCACTATGACCCAAAAGCATGACTTCATTATGATTCAACATGTAATTATTCGATATCGTTATATCCGTCGATCCATTCACCGCATCAATAAGCCCATCGTAACATTTCTCTAACGTACAATGATCAATCCAAATATTTTTTGACTCGAATATCGATATTCCATCTCCATCGGAATATCCTCCCAACGACGATAATACATTCCGTTTCGCCGGAACACAATCATGAATATAAAGATTGTTTATAATTACATTACTTACTTTATATAAAGTTAGACACGGTCCAAAAGCTATTTGCACGTTATTTCCTCTACCATCTATAGTTTTGTAAGACGCCACTTGAAGATCTTGTTTTAGTCTTATTACCATGTCACGATCGAAAATGATCCATAGAGGTTGGTCTAGTGTTGCTGCGTAACGTAGTGTACCTGGAGGTGGGTTTAGCGGATTGTCGTCTCCTGAATCGGTTACCGTGTAGAATTCGCCTGCTTGACCGCCTACCGCGTCGCGTCCGAAGCCAACCGCGCAATCCGCGAGGTTTTTGCGGTTGGTCTTCCAATTCTCGTCGCACCGCCAACAATCGTCGATTGGATTTCCAGTTGCTGAACAAGAAGCTGTTGAATTTGATGTTGATTGTTGTTGTAGTTGTCTTGCGTTTGGCGGTTTGGGAAAGGCAGACGCAAAAGCAGAGGAAATGTTTAAGAGAAACAAGAAAATCGTACATACAAGTGACTTTATCATGTCTTAACAAGAAAAGAAGGTTGTTAACTAACTAGAAATTTGACTATGAGTTTGATGTTATCTTTATTCAATCCATATATATATGCAAGAAACATTAAGTGCGCTAAAAAGTGAATACGGGAGGTAATTAAATTAGGTGAAAATTGAAAGAATTGGGTCCAACACAAGACATTACGCCGTTTTATACCGGTGGATTCGACATTTAAAAAAGTATTAATAATACAAAAACAAAACAATAACAGAGGCCATTTAATTGTTACCTCACTTCAATCAACTACGTCCCGTTTTCACCACTCATTAAAAACGTCATGTAGTTTATTTTCGTATCCTCAAACAGCATCCATGTAACCCTGTTGTTATTCATCTAGATTTTGTTAGCTAGGTTACACGGAAACTCTATTGAATGAGCGTTTTCCGTTTCGGAATCGGAAACGCGAGGAAACGCGGTGGAAACGCGTTTCCTAAAATTATTGATTTGGAAACGCATTGGAAACGTGAGTTTCCACTTTGGAAACGTGAGTTTCCACTTTGGAAACTCGGTTCTTTTTTTTTGGAAACGCGATTTTTGATTTTTTGAAAATAAATTAAATATTTTAAAAATATATGGATCTATTTATTATTTAATAAGTTTAAAAACATATTATGAAACACTCATATTATTTTTCTTCTATAATCGTTCATTATGATAACCTAAAATAAAGATAATAGTCTAAATATTTGAATTTGAATGTTATTTTTCTTCTATAATCGTTCATTATGATAACCTAAAATAAAGATAATAGTCTAAATATTTGAATTTGAATGTTATTTGTTTAATTTTTAATTAAGCTATTTAATATCTATGTATTGGATTTTTGTTATTTCAAATACTTTTTAATATGGTTTTAATTTTTAATATTTTTGTCAAGATAATATTATATATATATGTATATATATAGACGTTTCCAAAACGTACATGTTTCCTGTTTTTTCTGAAAAATTCGTTTCCGCGTTTCCTAACGTTACGCTTCCGCGTACCCATTTCCGATTCCATGCAACATAGGTTGTTAGTCCATTCAAGCGCACTGCGTGCCGTTAAAAGGGTATAAAAACGCTACACTGTTTTAAGCAGACGGCCTGGAGTTCAGTTCTTGTCATTCATCAACTTAATCGTGCGTTTGGCTCGTCCAGTATAGGACTCCGTGCCGTTATAAAGGTAAGAAGACGACACACTGTTTTTATTCAGGATTCCTAAACAGTGTGGAGTTTTAGTTTATTATCTTCTTTAGCAAAACTCTCATTTCGTTTTGTGACACAGAAAGAAACAGTGTGACACAGAAAGAAACAGAGCAATGACAATATCTCATCTTCTTTCTCCATTACCATCTCTCAACTTCTTCCAAACCGGAACCCTAACCCTAACCGGTCGCTCCTCTTCTTCTCTTCCTATAAACCCTAATCCCCAATTCTCAAAACCTAGACTTTCAAGAGAAAGAGCCGCCACACTCGTCCTCCAATCCAAGAAGAATGACGATTCAGTGGAAGCATCAGATCGGATATTCTCAGCCTTCTGTTACTTCTACCCATTCTTTGATGGGGTTCAGTACGGTAAATTCATCATCACGCAATACGAACCATTCCAGATTCTAATCCAACCATTGTTTCCAGCAATCAAGGCCTTCAAGAGCTTCCCTTTCAGTGGCTTTCTTATCTTCCTCACTCTCTACTTCGTCGTCGTCAGGAGCCCTAATTTCAGCAGGTATGTTAGGTTCAACACGATGCAGGCCATTGTGCTCGATGTGCTCTTGATTTTCCCGGATTTGCTTGAGAGGAGCTTCAATCCCAGTGCTGGCTTTGGTTTAGATGTGGTCATGAGTTTGGACAGCACAGTGTTCCTCTTCTTGCTTGTCTCTTTGATCTATGGATTCTCTGCTTGCTTGTTTGGTCTGGTCCCAAGGTTGCCCCTTGTTGCTGATGCTGCTGATAGGCAAGTACTCTGATCTTATCATCTGTTCAAGAACACTGCAACAATAGTATGTATGTACACATGTCCTGTGTTGGATTCTCTGTATTGGATCTGTTTCTGATAATCGAAACATAATGTAACTTTTTGATCCATTGAAAGATTTCTTTGCGGACTTTCTGTAGAACGAGTTAGAAATGAAAAACAGAAAGAGACAACAGGTCATATTACAATTTTGATTTGATTACTATCCTCATCACATATCTGAAAAAGCAATATGGTGAGGGAAGATCAATTCTGTAACAAATGAAAATACACACATCAGATATGTCATGTTTACACATCTGCACTCATCTGCCTAATGAATGGGACAAAGTTGTTCCAGTTCTCCACCCTAAAGATCTTCTCATTCATTCTGAAAAATGTAAAAGATCTTACAGTGTCCCCATTCGGTTGCACACAATTCTCTCGTATTTGCCTTAGCCCCATCTGTTGCACAATTCACAGTTAATAATAACAACCACTTTGACCTCATTCTCATCGTATAGGAGGATAAAAGAATATGCAAATCTCTCACCTCATCAAATCGTTCGCTTGTGTTTTGACCCGTCACATGTATTGTCCTCTTCTTCGAAACATCGTGTATCTAGCAGAAACAAAAAAAAAGGGACAATGTTGATTTGTTCATCTATTTATAGGCATGCTCGACTGTCTCAATGGGAAGATGCTAGTGTTGCAGCGCAGTAAGAACAGAGAGAGACTAGACCAGTTTGAAGTGTCTCTCAATGCAAGGAAATCTACGCCACATACATAAATCTTCATATGTACATAACTGAATTCTACATCGCAAGTTTAGGAAAGAAAGTACCTGTCTGAGCAATCCTTCAGGGCTGCACAAATACTTCTCAGGTGTTTCACTGTCCGCCATATCCAAACAGCTGGGACAGATATGAAAGATTCATCTAGTTAGTAACACTGAACTCTTGCAGCTTCAATGAGATACGTACATATTAAAAGAAAACTTCAGAAGAAGGCTCTTACGGGATATGCAGAGCCGCACCATGGCGAGACAAGACAGAAGCGACAGGATCATAACCATCCCTGAGGGCGGTATTGTAATAACCTGCGGTTAGTTCAGCTGGGTGTGAAGATGTCTTATACCACCAATAGATTCCACCAATCCTTGCAACCAACATTACAGAGTCTTTCTCCTCTTCCTGACGTCTCCGCAAAACATCGGCTGCCTTTGCAAGAATAGCATCAGCATGACAAATCAACTTCCCACTATACCATTCCTACAATGAAAAAGCAGTGCACTTAGTTATTTATAATTCAAACCTACTAGCCACATCCAAACACAGCTCGAGATCATAACAATACCAATATTATATTAGAATCACCATAGATGCTATGATAGGAGAACATACAAGAAAGAAACGACCATAATCAGAGAGAAAGCTATCATTGCCCTCCTCAAAAAACGGAACTCCAGATGGAAAGCTGTTATAGCAGCCGGCATTTGGAGGATCTCTACCTCCCCATTGAGGTTTTCCCTCCTGGGATGCTACTGCCATCAAGTCTTCCATCCTAAACCAAGTAATATAGTTCAAAATCTGGAAATGTGATTCACACAGGAAAATAAAGACTTTGAATTAACAATTGCTCACATGTACTTGTCATGGCATTGAAATTCACCGATTCCAGGAAATTTCCATCTCCCATCTCCAGAAGGATGTGCAGGATATCTGAAAGAAATACCGTGTAAGAAACTTCTATTGTAGCTATTGTGGTTTTATAATTGGTAATCTACCGAAAATCACAAGTACCTAAGCTCCCCCGAAGGACCAAGACCTATACTTATTTCTTCAATCACATTCCCAAAATATGGTTCAAAGTTTGTAGAAAAACTGAGCATAAAATCTTCATAGCATTGGACAGCAGTACGGCCCCCAAACAAAGGAAGTTGATCAACTCCAAGTGTGAGATAGTCATTGTTGGAGAATCCGTTTTTATCTCTATAGTATATATCCTTATTGACGTCTCCAATCTGGAAATTGTAAAAGAAAAACCGGCTGAGCAAAACTAATCTAGTAATCATCCATGAACATAAATCTAGCAAAACATGAAGTATCAGATTTTCTCAATCTTGTAAAAAGGAAGAAGCAGTATCCAAATTACCAAGCCTTTGCAATGTGTCTATAACGCACAAATAACTAAATACCTGTAATTCTAACAATACAAACCTCTCGGATCCAGAGTGGAAGACTGATGCCTCCATTCCCACCAAACAAATGCATATTTGAATGAAAACAAAGAGCAACATGCAACTTCAACCCCGCCTCAGAAATCAGTCTAAAGAGCTCTTCATACAATGACCATTTAAACTCAAGAGGACAAAAACGCTCCACAATTCCCCACCAAACCTCAACTGCAACTCCATGAACACCTGCTAGCTTAAGTGCCTTAAGAGACACAGTTAACGCCTTGAGCCTGAAACGAGAACAGATAGAAACTTCATTACCTGAATAAAAAAAACTTGCCATATTCTGAAATAGTATTATACAACATAGCAACGAAATCAATCTGACTTTTCCCAGATTTCATACCATGTAAGGTATATAGATAACTCAGGTACATACAAACATTTTCAGAAACTTAACCTTTTAATCCTTGGGCACCCAGAAGCATCGATTCCAAATGTATCAATAGGCATCATCACGTAAACAGGAACTTTCTTGTGCCTTGACGATACCAACACAAATGATCGTGATTTCTCCCTAGCATCCATGCTGCATCAACCAAAACCTCAATTAGCGAATCCACTTATTTCCAACCCAAATTTTCCCCAGTCTTCACCAAATTGATTCCACTAAAGACGAACTAACGAAATGTTCTTCTAAATCGCTCCGATTGTTCTTGAATTGAATAGCGAGCGAGGGGAAGAATACCTAAAGATTCGGCTGTTTCCGGCGACGGAACGCCACTTGGTGAAGAGACGGCAGCGTTTGAAGGGAGGAATCATAGAAACGTTTCGGAAAAAGTTGCGATTACGCTTGGTTCGGTGCTCGAGGAAACAAGATTTCAAAGAAAATCCACCGGGATGGAAGAAAGTACCGCCGCGACAGCCACAACCAATCGCTCCAATCTCCGCCATTATCGTCACCTTCGTCGGAGATATTTCTCTGATGGTTTTAGATGCGGAGGAAAAGAGACGGAAGATGGAGTACTTGAAACGCAATTTTTATTATTTCCTTTCTTCTTTTCTTTTTTCGATGACGCAACAAATTTTTCAGCTTTTATAATTTCTCTTTGGCCCTCTACTTTTGTTTTCTTCATTTTCGTACTTTTACGCTTCTGTAATTGACCCCTTTAGTATTTTATTTTCGCTTTATACTCCTCTAGTAACGGTATCAGGTAGATGATTGAAATTAGTTTGTTTTCACCTATTGTAAATAGCATCATTAATTAAATTTAAATGAGTGCAGTTTAGTATTTAATGTATAACATGAAACTAATATTAGTATAAATTGTATTATGAGTTTTATACTTTAACGAAAAAGTACAAAGACTTGAATAGCAAATACTCAAACCTTTTTTTTTTTTCAAGCAAATAATACTCAAACGATTGTACTTTAGAATTTAGATGATAAGAGTGTGAAATAATATTTAAAGGAAATCCAGTTGAAATTGCAATATTACTGACGTGGAAACATCTCGTCAGTTAAATGGAAAAGCATTGTAAAATTATCCACTATAAACAGATGCCATGCTACTCGCCGACTCTCCCCCATCATCAACATTGCTTACCAAATTTGGGGATTTTGGTACAATAAATATATGAGAAATGTCTCACATTTATATCTATGTTAACCATTTATTTTCGTATTCATTATATATGTATATAGTTTGGATCAAATTAAATCATGGGTCCACGATATGTCACGTTTCAGTCTTGTACTCATCGAGATCAAGTAGCTAGGCAAAACTCCGTTTATCATAGTTGGTTTTATTGTTTGATTAGAAATATATCGTGTGTGTGTGTGTTAAATTTATAGTGTCATTTATGTATTTCTTGAAAAGTATATAAAAATCATATACAGGAAGATTTTGTAATTATAATTAAAAAAAAAACATAGGATAACTAGCAAGATAACAAAATATTTTACCAAAAAAGATAACAAAATATTTTATTGATATATATATAAAAAAAAATAGAGAACAAGAAAAAAAATCGTTCTCTCTCTAAGGACGATTTCAAAGACGATCTCTATTACGGTGGTTTATGATGATAGTTTTCAATTGTTGATGGCGGTTTTCTCATCAACGGTTCTCGTCTCCGAACAAGTATAGTCGGAAACGTTTCTCTCTATCTTTCATGCGATCGAAAATACGATGTCATTACTTCACGCTGGTTCCCTATTACGGCGGTTCTCCGGCGTCGATCGTTGGTGGTTGTTCATGACGATCTCTCTCGCAAAGTCTCTCTTCTCTCATAATGAGAATGGTGATTGGTGATCGGTTTATAAATTATTTCATCTTTCACTTGTGACAAATCTCATTGGAATCGACCACATTATGCCTTCTATCTCCATGCTAGATCTTCGGGTTCAGTATGATGATCATTTCTACCGTTTGTGCGGTTGTGTTCTTGTCATAACCGCTTTGCTATGGAAAGAAACTTCATGGAAACCACCATGGCAGAGACATTGATCCGAGATTGAAGACGCATCTTCTTCTTTGTTGTATGGCGATATCAGTACAATCGTTGAAATTGGCAGTCCGAAGCTTTACTTCTATCGACATAATCAGTATATTGGGTTCTTAATCGAAGAATATTTATAGATCTCTTTCGGAAGTTGGTCAATGTAATACAACAAGAAGAATTAGTATTTGGTAGTTTCATCAAATGGGTGATAGCCAATGAAGAAGATCGCATCAGATTGATTGCGAATATGTGGAAGGAAACGAGTAAGACTTTTTAGGAAAAAGCATCGGTGACTTCTTTTGTTTTTGGATGATGTAATGTCGGAATTCATATAAATAAAACGATAGATGTTTTAAAAAAAAGTAAAATAGAGAACCTTGTTCAACATAGTAAAAATTAATTATTTACTTTGATTTTTTTTATCACCAACAATTTCATTTCATTTCAAAACGATTAAAAGATTACATATTTATATTCTCTCAAAGCTGTCTTAACTAGTAAATATGCTTCACTGTTTTTTTGCTCTACCGATTAAGGAATAAAGCTTTTAATATCTTGGAGGATGCCAATTTTTTTTATTTTTTTTTATCGAAATGAGGTTAGTAATTGCACCAATGAAGAATTATGAGTCCGAATGTATGTATGATGTATCTCATTGCAAGGGCCTCGACTATCAAGGATGAGTTGACGAAAGTTTAAACCAGATAAAGCCGTTGGGTTGTGGAAATCCTCCTTTGAAAAATCTAGCCTATGGATGCACGATGCTTGTCCTCATTCCCTACATCATACGTATTGCATTGGATGACTTCCGGTGAGGTTGTAGATGGAGGCCTAGAACCGACAACCCGCAGTATCTGCTCACTACAAGAAAACAGATAATTTGTGACTCCCAAAATCGTCACAAAATAGTCACAAAACTGCAACTAGCGACTGATTTGTGACTAAAAAAAGTAGTCGCAAATTCATCGTCGCTAATTTAAGCAGTCACAAAGTAGTCACTAATTACCGACCAAATTGTGACTCTTTATTTCCGTCACATATAAACGACTACTTTGTGACTATTCTATGTTGTCATAAATTAGAGACTAATTAGTGACTCCCTTGAATTTGTGACTACTATATGACGTTATGCAATCATACTTTGGACAGGAAGTTGTGACTACTTATATAGTCGTATAATTGCAACGTTAATGTCACTTATTTGGGACCTATTTGCAACTGTAATGAAAACTACATAGATCCAACTGTTTGTCATCACCAACAGACAAGAGCACTTCAAACAAGTATTTAAACACAAGCAAAAGTACCCAAAGACAATTTGTACAATGCAAAGAACCAAATACAATTTGGCCAAAATAAGAGTACCAAACACATTCAATTGTTCAAGGTTAAAGGGAAATACAATGTTATTGGTTCTAGTGTTGGGTGGGTGGTGAGCCTTGCGAGGTGCCTTGTGTCAGGGCTAATGTAACGGCTGGGGCAGCTCACAGCCGAGCATTCTCCAATTCTTGTTCCGATATTGTATGCTTGGCTTCTTAAAGTTGCTCTTGGATCTGTGTAAACAGACAAAATGTGTAATTATATTCACCAATAGAAATCAAAATCGTAACTAAACAGACAAAATCAAAATGCAAACTAAAACTATCACTAGTAAATGAAACTTACCATCTATTAAAACATATGATCAAAATTAAAACGTTCTTTCTATTGGCCATAGAATCACACATAATCCAGCATTCATATACATTTTCAAAGTCAAGTTCCTAACCACTTGTAAGTTCTTAATAGAAAAACAAAAATCTGTAATAAGATTTTGTATACCTTCTTTGAGTTGCTAGTATTTGAGATACCAAATCTCTCTCTCATTCTTTTTTTTCCTATTAACAAAGAAACAAAGCAAAAACTAGTTTCAAAACCATTATCTAAATCAGAGACTGAGACAAACATTGAGACTTATTCCAAATAGTTTGAGTTCATCTAAAGACTTGAGGAACCTCTCCAATACGAACGCAACACATCAAACGATTCTCTAGCTTGGTCCACAAAACTAGTCCGCTTCAATTGTTCTTCCTGTTTCGTCAGAATAAACAATTACTTGCAACTAATCAAGAAAAGAACACTACACAATGAAAAGAAGGAAGCAAGCTTACTCTGAGTTCTAAAGGTGTCTTCCTCTGAGCTTTGGACACTCCATTCATCTGAAGATAACTACCAAAAGCACCAGGAGCAACAACTTTCCCCATTTCCAAATCGCTTTTGAATCCTTCAAATTACCTACTTAAAAAATTAAATCAGCAAATCTGAGGCAAAATCTGATATTTCTTCGACCCAGTAAAGGGTTAAACTTAATCCTCAAAACCCTAAATAAAGAACACGAACTTATTACTGTACAAGCGAAGATTTCGAATCAGAGATAAGATTTAGAAAAACAAACTCACTAGGGCTCGATTGGTTTTATATAGCTTAAAGATGTAGAGCCATCGAAACCCAGAAGCTTAGAGAGATTAGCGATATCGATGTCGTAACCCACAACTTGAGTATCACACATTTAATCAAATTTCACACCTCCGCCTCGTCTAGCTTTCCAGCCATTAATCGATTTGGTGGTAGGTTTCAAGAACTGAAGAGTAGAAGAAACTAGAGAAGTGAAGAGTATAAGAATCAAAACTGAGAGAGAGAGAGAGAGATTCAGAAGTTTTTTTGTGGAGAAGAACCTGAATTTGATTCGGTGAAGGAATTTGAGAGAGAGCGAGAGAGAAAGAGTTGAAGAGATTACAAAACTGAATGAAATCGACAAGATGATGAGGTTAATATTCAGAAGAGACATGGAGGTTCGGTGGAATCGATGAGGGTTGAGACTTGATAGTGGCTAGGGTTTGACAATGAGATTTGGGAATTAGATCTCGTGTATTTGTTATCACTTATCAAAATATAGTCCCAAATTAGATTTAGGAGGAATAAATCCGCGCCCAAACCCCAAAATATTTTAAATAACCACATTTTTCAAAAATTTTAAACCCAAAAATTTGGTGAAATGAAAATATATGTTTGGTCACAAAATCGTAGCAAATTTGTAACTATTTTGTGACGCTATGTTAAGGAGTCACAAATCATTACCCTATACCCTAAATATTTGAAACACAAAATCGATAAAAATGTTTAACCAATCATTCTTTTTACATTTCTTAATTGCTTTCATTAGTATATTGTGCTAAATAATACTAATTAAGATAACTACAAACAAAATTTAAACTTAACAAAACATTAAATTGAGAATACATGTAATATATCTTAAAACATGCTATAGACATAACAAAGAGGAGTTCATTAAATCTAAAGTTATTTTTTCTAATATTATATATGATGTTAAGTATAACTAACATTTAAAACTTATATAAATATTTATGACCACTCTTTTAACAATGATCTTAAGTTGTTTTCTTCAAATCATATGAATGTGTAGCTAAAAAGAGGTAAATCAGTCACACTTTTGTGACTACTTTGCCACTCATTTACCACACCATAAAACAGTAACAAAAGCGTCACAAATGTGTGACTACTTTGCGACGCTCTTTAGTGACTATAAACGTTGTCACAACAGAGTCGCAAATTAGCGACAGAAAAAAGGTTAGTCACAAAAACGTCACTAATTTACGACTATTTTGCGACACTATGTTGTAGTCGTAAATAAGTGACATTTTTGGGACGAATCTTTCTTCTGTCGCTAATTTGTAGCAAATACATCACAAAGGAGTCGCAAATTTTGTGACTGAAAAATCAGTCACAAAAAGTAGTCACTAATTATCTGTTTTCTTGTAGTGGCTTTATCGACTCGAACTGAGCCAGTGCCCATTTTCTAGCGTCAGTGATGGCTTTGGTAATAGTTTCGTGTTCCGATATGCTTTTCCCCTATAAAAATCAGTTTGTTTCTTGAGAGCCATATCGGTCAACATTTCTAAGGGAAAAAGGATACCTAAGACAGACCAAATGGAGGGAAACATGCTTGCTTTTTCCTTTTATGAAGTTCTTATTTGAACATGCCGCGGTTGTTCCTCTGTCCACGCTTAAGGCCATCTATGGTGAGGTCACCCCAACCACTAAATTTGGGAAATTATTCCTAATTTTCTCTTTTGCTTTCATTACCAATCATTCAAGGAAGAAGACCTTTATGGGTTCATCCATGTGAACTAGGGTAGCTGTAGCCTTTATGAGTTGATAAAGAAACCGTTGCACTTATCGAATACAAAGAAAAATGGGGTTAGAATCGATATGTTTTAGACCCTATTCACAAACTGGGTTTATCTCATTTCTTCGAGGTGACACAACCAAGGAAAAGTCTAAAGTGTCTACCCCGAAGAACATGGTTTGAGAGGGATTGAAGAGAAGATACACTTTGTTAAAATATTCATTTCACTTGTAGATTAGGATTAAGTCTCATCATTTGCATTTGTAAACTAGTTTTTGGCATTAAATGTCTGTTGTTCTCATCTTTGTTTGGTTCATGGTAAGTAAGCACTAAACAAAGCTCAAGGTAAACCCTATATTGAGGTCGATTGATTACTCAAATAACATGATGATCACGTTGATCCCAAAAGTTATAGCATCTTTTATATATTATAAAGAGAAGATATTGAGTATTATTAATAACATTAGACGAAAAGATAATAGCAGACGACTATGGAGTTTCATCGAAAAGATGATAGCCAAGAAAGACGATTTCATTGTTATGGGATTGATTCTAGAGAAAAAAAGAAGAGAGAATTGGATAAGTACCATAAATTTGTTTGAAAATTTGAAACTATACCAAATTTGTTAATATTTGAAAACTACCCTATTTTTAGTTTGAAACGATATTTTTACTATTAGGCTATTAGTTAATCATTAATCTATCTAATTTTTTAAAAACAAAATAATTTGATTTTTCAGTTTTAAATAAAAATAAAAATTAATAAATATTTAAAATAAATCGATAGTGTAAAATAAATCGATGAATACAAGAAATTAAGTCAACGAACATAAAAACAATAAGTCAATGGTTATATAAGTCAACAAAAAAAAAGTCAACCAAAACAAATATAAATCAACAGTTGAAAAGAAGTCGACGAATCTAAAAATTAAGTCGACGAACACAAAAACAATAAGTCAATGGTTATATAAGTCGACAAAGGAAAAAGTCAACCAAAATACAAATATAAATTCATAGTTGAAAATAAATCGACGAATCTGATGATTAAGTCGACGAACATAAAAAATATGTCAATGGTTATATAAGTCGACAAAAGAAAAAATCAACCAATACAAATATAAATCCATAGTTGAAAATAAGTCGACCAAGCTGAAAATTACGTCAACGAACATGAAAAAAAATAAGTCAGTAGTTTAAATAAATCAATAGAGCAAACAATCAATGAAGAAAATATAAATCAACTGTGTAAAATAAATCAACTTACTTAATTATAGTTTTAGTTGGAAAAATTATGATTAATTAACCATATAGTTTTTTTTGTTTAAGAAAATAAATATGAGTTGTTAATAAATTGAACTTAATTTTAAAATTTACACTAAACAATTTTTAATTATCAACATATTTTATATGATAATTTATTCAATATTAAAGGTAGTTTTCCAATTTTCGTAAAATTTGGTATACTTTTCTAATGTTTAACAAGATTTAGGATATACAATCCAATTTTCTCAAGAAAGAAATGAGTTTATCAATGGCGAGTAACGCTTCGATATCGGAAAGCATATGGAAATACACTTCTTTATCGTTCTTCTTAATGTTTAGTTATGTAATTGTGGAGGTGTATTTGGATTTGCTCATTATTGATGTGTTTCTCATGCATCAACTCTTGGTTGTGATTTGAAATGAATAAATGAATTAGATGTTAAAAAGAAAAATAGATTTAGTACATTATTTGATAGTTAATATTATATAAAATAGATATTAAAATACATAAGGAAAGGAAAATCAATTCCAAGTTCCAACCATCACTTGATTCACTTTCACTTGCGACCTGAGGATGATGCTTTGGTAGGAGAATGGTCGAATTTACAAGTTGGACCGAATTTGCAGATGCCAAAGCGACTGTAATGCGGACAAATGGTTTGATCAGGTCGTAGCTGTAAGCCCATGACATTGAGTTTACATGGAGGCTTTGTAGGTGTTATCTTCTTAGGGTGATGATATAGGCAATCTCGTTTTAGATAACAGTTTCCAGTTCTAAGATAATAGTTGCACTCAGGTTGGCCTGGACGTTCGGGGAACTCTCCTCCTGACATTTTCTTCTTCTATTGGTATTGTCTGAATTGTGTAATCTACTACTAGCTTATATATATAACTACAAGAAGAGATCTAGCATTGAATACTAAATGATATGTTGGATAAATATTTCATATGTAACATTTATTATATTTAACTATAATTGTGTAACTTGTGTTTAACATTTAATTATACAATTGGTTATAATTGCATTTAACTAAATCTATGTTTTTATTATATTTCTATTTATCTTCTTTCATTATCATTTTATTAAACTACCTTTTGATGATTACTGAAACACCTAAATTTATCTATTATAAGATTAACTAATTAAATCATCTAAAGTATAACTACAACTGAAAGAGATTTTTGATCAACTCTAATCCAATAATGTGTTTACAGATCATCTTCAAAAATTGTAGATTTGTAATTGCTCTTAAATACCAAATGAGTACATTATTCGTAAAAATGAATCTGAACAGAGCCAATTATGATTTTAAGTACACAACACACTTTATGGGTAGATAACAATGCATTTGAGTTACAACTTTCTCTGTCTAGCTTAGAGACATTTTCAACTCTTTCGACAATGTGGTACTAATTGTATAGCAAAAACGAATATCAGAAGTTGAATCTCCTAACTCGATGGGAAATGTCTATGTAATGGATTTTAATAATGTTTTCATGTGCCAAAAGTAGCAAAACATAAGTAGGATAATTGATAAACTCCACTTCTACTTCTCCATATCTGAAACTGAAAGTTAATTAGACTTTATTCGGTAGAGCAAGCTTCAAAACAGTCTTATCCTCTAAACACCAATTTTCACAACATGTTCTTCGCGTCAAGCCCTCTCTCTCTTTGAACTACGGGGCGATGTGGCCTTGGGGCTAAACCCGAAGAAAAAGAAGCAAAAATTGGTATAAGATATTTCATCAAGGAACGGAGTGACATGTAAAGATGAGAATAGTTACCATTGGGATTGCCTTGCTCATAGAAACATTTGAAAAGAGAGACAGCTTCTTCTGCCATTATACCTCCTATGCACTTGTACCCTTTTCCTCTTTGATATTCATCACTAGTGCTACTAACAAAAATAGAGATAAAAGAATTCAACTAAAAAGTCAGTTGTTTCCATAACATTTGGAGTTCTCGTCGGACTTACACGAGATCTGATGGCTGAGAATTGCCTAAGTGAAGGGACAAGATGGAACCACATCCTCCAAATTTATCATTTGCACATCCATAATACACTTCCTTCATAGCTTCAATTGAAAGCAGAGCAGATCATTTCGCATCAGAAACAACAACAAAAAGCAAAATGTATAATTCAGCTTAACGAATCCTACCGAGAAACGATAAGGCCGATGCACACATTATGCAAGGTTCACAAGTTACATAAAGAACGCATTTCGAGAATTTTTCAGCGACTTGTGAAGGTGAGAGTCTATTTTTCCGCCATTGTCCGATAAGTTGATCAATTGCTTCCATCTCTGCATGTCTTGTGGCCTTTTCAAAAAAAATTGTAAACAAACGCCTTAATATCGAATATCAAAACACTTGGACAGACACTCTATACCATCACATTGGTTTACGTTTTCGTATTACTCTAAAACAAGATAGATACACATAGACTATCCAATAAATAACACATAGAATTTGTCAAGCTTAGTTGCTAGTGAAAGTTTTTGAATGATTACTTACATTGCGTGTCTCATTGGTTCGGTTTCGCCCTGAAGCAATAACCTTGCCATCCTCAAGAATGACACACCTGATCCAGATGAAAAAAGAAGTAATGACATTGGAACATCCTTAAATTGATAATGTGTAAGAAACACAAATTGGGATGAAGCAAAAGGCAAAAGTTTAGAGACCCCACGGGAACTTCAAGAGCCTCCAGGGCAAGTTTAGCCTGTAATCCAAGAGAAATCAACCACTGTAACTCTTAAAAGCAACAAACTTTTGAAGTATTATTGAACCAATACTAGTGTTTACCTGGTGCAGAGCAAAACCCATATAAGTATAAGAATCTTCACAATGGTCCTCTTTCACTGGTGCCATGACTTTATACAATAAAACCTGAGTAATGCAGAACCAAACAGATTAATGCAATTTTAAAACCCAAAAACTAAATCATAAACACAAAATTAACAAGATCATACAGCAGAAACCCAAATCCTCTGAATCCAAAAAATTGAAAATCTAGAAACATAGGGCCAAATACGCGATTAATCACACAGTTCGGTTTCGATTTCCAGAGAATTTCCCAAAGTATAGAAACCTTTAATCGTACAGATCAATTGATGCGTAATTTTAAAACAGAGAGAGAGAAACGAACCACGAATCAAATTTCGGAATGTTCAGGAAAGTGTAAGCTTTTGGCTTGAGATTGCTCTCTGATTAGGGAAGCAGGTGAGATTTCAGTTTAACGTTTAACGATGATTTTTTTCTTGATAAAACTTAACCGTAACAAACCGGATTAAACCGAAAAACCAAAAATCGAGTAAAAACAAGTCTCGTTACACGAATGACTCATAGCTTTCGAATATTTACGTAATATCATGAATAATTCAAGCAATATTTTCAATGAAACTGAAAAAGGAAAGACGTCAGAAAAAAGAGAAGCAAAAATGGGATATTTGAGAGAAACCAACTCTCTCAAATCACCAACCAAATCTTTATTTCGTGATCATACTTTACTAAATTAGTACTAATTGAAATTGTTTCCCTTATTTAGTTGCTTAATTGAAAATATCAGCATTTAATCCATAATTTAGGGGAGGAAAAAATATTTGAGGATAAACCATATATTTTCTTCCTTGTACATTATATAAACCTCCAAAAGAGGAATTCCATTGTCAAATCAAGAAACTTCAGAAAGTGGAGCTACATCAAAGTTCAACAAGGTATACCTTCTTTTTATAGTTTATGTAAACACATGTGTGTTTTTTAATTGAATACATGTGTTTTCCATATACTTCTATTTTAGCATAAGTCGTTTGGCGTAGTCGGATTTGGAATTCTGCAAACTGTGTGTGTTGAAGATAATATCTATCCTTTTTTTTATCGAAGATATATAATATTTATCCAAACCTAGTACATATTGATGAAACTCGTGAAATGTTAAATGGCAGCATAATAATTTTTAAAACGATTGTAGAAACGTTTTGTGATCGCAAACACATTTTGGCCATTCGCAGATTTTTACCAATAGTTTTTTAGTGATCAGAATGATTGGTCGGTCATAACTTCTGTTTTGGTATAATGATGTTAGAGGTCATAACTTAAGATTTTTCCACACAAAAAAAAGCTTCCTCCACAAAACTACTACTTTCTCCGTTATTTTTCGAGTTAAAAGTCGTTACATATTAAATGGCCTCGTAATAATTTTTAAATGATTATAGAAACGTTTAGTCATCGCGAATAGATTTTGGTCATTGGCAGGTTTTTATCAGTTATTTTATCAGTTATTGATCAAAATGATTGTTCGAGGGTTGTTAAATATCGTTTAAGATTTTTGTTTTGTTTCATAAATTTTTTTTTTTTTTTTTTTGGTCAAATGAATTTTTTTTTTTTTTTATATATATATATATCGTTTAATATTGATCAGTATCTTCGATGGGTCGGAAGATAGTAAAGATAGCAAATGAGAAGACGAGGATCATGACTTACAAGAAGAGGAAAGCATGTTTGTACAAGAAAGCCAGTGAGTTCTCAACACTTTGTGGTGTGGACACGTGTCTCATTGTGTACGGCCCAGCCAGAGCAGGAGAAGAGGTGGTCATGGAGCCTGAGTTATGGCCGAAGGATGAGAGCAAAGTCCGAGACATCATAAAAAAGTACAGAGACAAAGCGTCGAGCAGCTGCACCAAAACTTTCAACGTTCAAGAATGCTTGGAGAAAAGTAAGAAGATCAAGATGGAGAAAATGAAGTATGATTCATGGGACAAGAAGCTGGATAAGTATTCTTTAAACGAGCTCTATGCGGTTTACGTGGCAGTAGGAAACAAGATCCAGGAGGCTGCGACTAGGAATATGACATTCCCTGAAACTTCTTGGGCAAATGAACAACTCGGTTTATGCGGTTACAATCAGCAAAGCTTCGAGCAACATCAATTGTTTCCTATGTGTACTCTCGAGCACAACGGGTTCCCTTGTCTCCCTTTCCTTAACCAAATGAATCCGAATGCCGCGGAAGCGGCTTCTTTCTCAAATGTGACAGAGCTGGGGTTTGCTCAAGGGTTGATGACACCGAACGGGCAAAACTTCTTTTATGGGAGTTGTTCGGATGGTCAATACAGTGCGATGCTACACAGTACATATATGGAGCCAATGCATTGGGGTCTAGGAAACAGTATGTTCAACAACGTGAAGCAGTTCTCAGACTACCCTATGAAATCTGAACAAGTTAATGACTTGGAAAATTCTCGTTAAACACCCATGTGATGAGAAATGTCGTTTGTTCCTTTCATTTTCTTGATGCTTCCATTTCTATTTCTCTTTATATTATGTTTGGATGATTTAAGAAGGCAATGGAATTTGATTTTTTAAATTTTAATATCTCCTGTCAACATCAATAAACAATCTGACTATCGATACAAATAATCAATAACAAACAAAATTACATGACATAGTGAAGAACTATAATCGACTAAAGATTAATTTTCTACCTATAGGATCAAATAAGAAAGGCCACGAAAATCACTAATGCACAAAGAACATCCTGGTGAACTGAAATCGAAGCCGACTTATCTCTGGCTGGAACATCGACAATTTCGGGCGCCAAATTTGCCGTCGCTGGTGCAGAACTATTTACCGGACCGCGACCGTAAGGAAATATATCAGGCGCATTTGCAGGGGTTGAAGGACTCGACGGAATACCAGGGGTTGTAACCGGTGACGTCGCTGCGATCTCCGGTGCATCGGCTGGGATTGGTGGTTGATTTGCTGGAGCAGTTGCAGGCGATTCTATAGAGGCAGTGGGACTCATTGTCGGAGCAGAGATAGGTGACTTCCCTGAAATCGTAGTCGGAGGGGAAACAGGGGAAGTAGCCGGAGCAATAACAGGGGATGCCAACGGAGTCGCAAAGGACCGAGAGGAAACAGGGGAAGTTGCCGGAGAGTGTTCAGGAGATTTCGAAGGAGACGCAATGGTTGGAGAGAAAACAGGGGAAGTCGCCGGGGAGAAAACAGGGGATTTTAAAGGAGTCTCAATGGTCCGAGAGGAAACAGGGGAAGAATCCGGAGAGTGCTCAGGGGATTTCGAAGGAGACGCAAAAACAGGGGATTTCAAAGGAGTCGAAGTGGTCGGAGAGGAAACAGGGGAAATCGCCGGAGCCAAAACAGGAAATTTCGAAGTGGTCGGAGAAGAAACATGGGTTTTGACCGGAGATTTTGTAGGCGAGGTTTGCTTAGTCGGAGAATGTGCAATAGTGGAGTTTTGGATCGTTGGTGGATGTAAAGTAGGCGTTTGAGAAGACGTTGGAGACTTCACCGGGGAAGTAACGCGACGAGATTTTACCGGAGGACTCACCGGGGTAATGATAACAGGAGGACGTTGTTTCTTGGCGAGTCTCGGCGACTCCGCTGGTGCATTATCGCCCTTTACATTACAAGACACTGAAACTAAGAAGACAAAACAGGAAAGTACAAGAAACCTATTCATCATCGTTTAGATTCTCTCTTCTTCAAAAATGAATGTTTGCAAAATTGCAAGTTTCTGTCGGTTACTAATTAATTAATGGATTTATAAAAAATCACGAAACGATGTGATGTTCGAGACATATGACCGTTGGGGACGGTGAAGGCGCCTGTATTTTAACCGGTTCTAAGAAGTGAACTAGCCGTTAATCCGAAGAGAGTAACCGGTTACTAAAACTTGAGACGACACGAAGTTTAATCAAGAGTAATTCAGACGACATGTAGTTCACGCTACCCTCCAAAGTAAGCCCATTAATAAAACTGGCCCATTTATTTATATAATTGTAGTACTTGCTTATGGCCCGTGAAATAGACGCTTGTTGGATTGTAGTACACGTGTTTTCTTCATACGGAAAGGCTTTTAAAGTGCGCACTACGCACGGCGTACGTTAGTGATATTAGTAGGAGAAAATCATAGAAAATTCACAAATCTCCTGGATTAGGGTTTCTTCTAGCGTTCTCCGTTTCTATCTTCCGGGGACAGAAATTTCTGCAAATCTCTGTGTGGGTTCTTGAGATTGGTTCATGATCGAGTAAAGGGTAAGCTTTTGATTTGAGAATACGATTGAAAGGTAGGAGTTTTTTTAATACGAAGCAGGGAGTTTAAGATGGATGAAGGAGATGGGATGGATCAGTTTCATCGAAACGAGGCGATCTCTGCCGTAGCTGATGATGGGTTTATGGCGGAGGAAGAGGACGACGACTATGAGGATCTGTATAACGACGTTAATGTCGGAGAAGGATTTCTACAGTCTGTGAGAAAGAGCGACGAATCGGGATCAAGAAACGAGGAGAAGGAGAAGGTTAAAACCGAGGAGGAAGATAAGGTTGAGCCAGTTTTAGGTACGTTGGAAGCTGAGGTGTCGATACCTGGTTTGGTTGGTGAGAGCGTTGCTACAGAAGTAGAAGGAGAAGCAGGAGGAGGAGCAAGTGGTAGTGTCGTGGAGGTTGTTTCTAGTGGATTTGGAGCTCAAGAAGAGGCTAAGGTAAGAGATGAAAGCCAGCAAATTCCTGGAACTGGAGGTGGGATAAGAGTTGAGCTAGGGCAAGCTTCTAATCGGTCTAATGATGTTGAGGTTCCTAAGGTAAATAACATTCCTCCTCAGGGTCTCTTGCCACCGCCGCATATTATGGGGAATAATGAGAATTTGATGAGACCTTTGATGGGTAATGTTAATGGCGTGACTCCTCCTGGACCTGGTGGTAACATGGTTGGGAACGGAGCTGCTATGGCTATGCCTGGTGGTGGTGGTGGTGCTGCTGCTGGAGGCGGGGGAACTTTTCTTTTCGTTGGGGATTTGCATTGGTGGACAACTGATGCTGAACTTGAGGCAGAGTTGTGCAAGTATGGTGCAGTGAAGGAGGTTAAGTTCTTTGATGAGAAAGCTAGTGGGAAGTCAAAAGGGTATTGTCAAGTGGAGTTCTATGATCCTATGGCTGCTACGGCTTGCAAAGAGGCGCTGAATGGGTATGCATTCAATGGTAGGCCTTGCGTTGTTGAGTATGCCTCTCCTTATTCAGTTAAGAGAATGGGAGAGGCACAGGTGAATAGGACTCAACAGGCGCAATCTGTACTAGCACAAGCTAAGAGAGGGCCTGCTGATCCTCCTAGTAAACCTATCGTGCCCAACAACAACAGCAACAACAACGCTGTTGGCGGGAATTTCCAAGGAGGGGAAAATAGAAGTTATGGTAGAGGTAACTGGGGTAGAGGCAATGCTCAAGGAATGGGTGGTAGAGGACCAGGTGGTCCGATGAGGAATAGGCCTGGAGGGATGGGAGGAAGAGGTTTGATGGGTAATGGCGGAGGTGGGTTCGCAGGGCCTCCTATGAATATGATGCATCAATCAATGATGGGGCAAGGGTTTGAACAAGCTTTTGGTGGACCAATGGCGAGAATGGGAGGCTATGCAGGCTTCCCTGGGGCTCCGGGTCCACCATTTCCTGGCCTTCTGTCTTCATTCCCTCCTGTAGGAGGAGTTGGTCTACCTGGCGTTGCACCTCATGTGAATCCAGCGTTTTTTGGAAGAGGGATGCCGATGAATGGAATGGGAATGATGCCTAATCCTGGTGTTGATGGAGGCCACAATATGGGAATGTGGGATCCTAATAGTGGAGGATGGGGTGGTGGTGATGATTTGGGTGGTGGAAGAGCTGCGGAATCGAGTTATGGGGAGGAAGCTGCATCTGATCATCAGTATGGAGAGGTTAATCATGATCGAGGGGGTCGTCCAAACCCTGTGAAGGAAAAAGAAAGAGGTTCAGAAAGGGAATGGTCTGGTTCATCTGATAGAAGGAATCGTGAGGATAAAGATGCTGGTTATGAAAGGGACATACCTAAGGAGAAAGATGTGGGCCATGGTTATGATTTGCCGGAGAGAAGGCATCGTGATGATAGAGACACTGGTCGTGAGCGTGAGAGGGAGCATCATCATAAGGATCGCGAACGCTCCAGAGATCGCGAGCGTGAACGTGACAGAGAAAGGAACAGGGAGAGGGATCACCATAGAGAAGAACGAGAAAGATATGGTGGTGACCATCGTAGTAGACACAGGGAAGAACCCGAGCACGATGATGAATGGAACAGAGGTCGATCATCGAGAGGACATAGCAAATCAAGATTGTCTCGGGAGGATAACCATCGCTCAAGATCAAGGGATGCTGATTATGGGAAAAGAAGGCGTCTTACTACTGAATAAATAAAAAGACAAGCAAGTAGTTGAATCTTATGGTATTTTTCCTTCCTCCTGTATCTTTAATTATACCATCTTCATGCTTTGCTTTAAGACTTAGCTAATTACTGGCCTGGTTAGAGTTATTGACTAAAAGTTAGCTATCTGCATGAAAATGTTCTTGTCTCATTGTCTAGAGCCATGTATCTCTCTTAGAACACCGCTTGTTCGAGCTGATACCAGTCATTGTTTTGTATACTGTTACGCATAACTAATCTTTCGACGTATTTTTTTGCTGATTAAGGTTTCTGTTGTCTTCTCAAATTCGTAGTGTTTATGGGTAGATTAACTTTGAGAGCTCCTGCAAAACTCTAAACGGACATGGAAGAAGAAGAAGAAAGAAGACCTCAGAGAAAGAAGGCTGTCACTGGTGAAATCTCTTCTTCAACTGAGCTTAGTTACGTAGAAGTGGAAAGAAACTTGGCAAACGTTTGCCTTTTAAGTTATTAGACACCTTACCTTTTGCCATTTTTATGTGAAACTAAAAAGACCAGTGTGTTGTGGCGATGTTATGGCCTTTTCGGGTTTCCATTCATTTGTGTTTAGATGTTCTTGTTTTAACTGTTTCTGAATTTGTTGTTGTGTAGTTGTATTAGTTTTAGCCAAATAGTTAGCCTGGCCAGTGCTACTGATCTTGTTTCGCCATGTTTTAGCCATTTGAGTTTTGTATCTTATGTATTTATCACTGTATTGTAAGTCCATCATCTGCCTTAGGACCTTCAGAGGTCATGGATACATGACAAATGTAACAGCATGTGCATCCTTTGGGATTTCGTTTTTGTGATATCCAAAAAAGTGATGTAGTAGATATTTTTGTGTTGTAGATGAAATCTGATAGCTCCTTGTTCAAGTGTGTACATAATAGAAAGTCACATTTCTACATGGTCATGGTCTTTGTTTAGTTTTTGTGGCTATGAACCATCATTGTCAATGTCACACACAGATCCTTTCTCATCCTTAGCACTGGCCAAGTTGATTCTTCCTTGTTCTGTTGTCTGATTCATTGGAATAGGTTTCTTTTAGTTTGATTTCTGTATGTTTGTTTGATTCTTGTGTCCCTTCTTTCTCTGCAATCTCTATCAAAGTAGCATACTCGAGAGCTTGGCCTTGTTTGATTGTAAAGATCATTAATGTCAACATCAATGGTCCCCCTTGCCCGGAGACCAAAATAAGACGGGAAAAGTAATAAACCGCAGAGAATTAACATCAAGAGAGAAACTGATAGACTTTGCTTGTAAGAACTCAAGTAATGACACGCTTTGTAAAGAAAACTCCAAGTTGTATTGAAAGATAAAGTTGCAAGAATACAAAACAGTAAGAGTATCTCGCAAGATCACTCTTTTCTCTCTCCCTCACAACAATATTGATCAAACAACTTGATAACCCTAATTGATAACGGAAAGGCTCCTTTTATACACCAGCTTCCATGTGCCTTCTAACAAACTCCCATGTGCAAAGAGTGTCATCATCCTTGATTGTTATTCCTTCATGACGTGGCTCCTTCAGGTATCTTCTAGAAGCAACCACAAACTGATTCAGCCCATACCTGAGCCATCCTTGGGCCATCAACGTGTAGCTATGTGTATTGATAAACCATATGAGGAACCTCAGAACCACACCTAACAGAAACCTACACAAGTCTAAGATGAGGAGACCCAAAAAACAAAAAGGAACTTATGTTAAATTGTATACACAAACACAGCTGATTATTTGAGACTACTACTTCTCGTCTCTCTTCCTCTACCAAAAGTTAAACAAAAACTAAAAACTGCTTGTAGCACAATTCCAGACCAGAAAACAACCAACACAAATTACATTCTCTGATGTCTTTTCCTAATAACACACAATAGGCAAATGGAGGAGAGATTCTTTGGAAGCTTAAATAGTAGCTACACTACATATATGTGCTTTGTGATCAGGCTTTAACTTCATCTCCACCACCAGATCCTCCAGCTTTCTCTTTCTCAGCATCTTCTTCATCTCCTTCCTCATCATCAGCTTCTGCAATCTTGGCGAGCTCATCTTGGATCATCAGCTTTATAGATGACTTTCTTGAGCTGAGATCGATAGCGAACTTTGCAGCTGAAAGAAAGGTGAAAACAAGGCATGTTACCCCCAAAAAAAAACAGAAACTATCACTGAAGACAAGAACTGCTAGGAAACACAATCTTCTCTGCTGCACATACCTAGTCGCTTGAGGATATCTTTGAATGTGGCCTGTCAGAAAATGATAAAGCATTTGTTACATATTTCTATCTTCTAAGCTCAACAACCGTAATTTCATGACACCAAATGTTTCATGTTTAAAATCCTCACCGTGCTAAAATCCACCCCTTTCAAGATATCAAGAATTGCATTTTTCAACTCTTTATCACTGGGCTTCTTGGTTTTGTCTTTCCCTTTTCCGCCTCTTTTTCCTAGTGGTAGATAAATGAGTAACAAACACAGATAAAAGTTACTGTCAAAGAAAACAATAGGCTTCCGTATAAGATCAATGATCAAGATTACCCAAGCATGTAACTCACATGTCTTTCACTCTTAATGGCAAAATCTTTTTTTGTTTTATTCAAAAAGGAAGCAAGATATGACTTACCTGGTTTCTCTTTTGATGCAGAATCTGAAGGAGTCAAGGACTCCTCCTTGGCCGGTTTTTCAGTCCTTTTCCTCTTAGAGGACACTTTTGGACTTGTATCACTGTCGTCATCACTCTTCTTTCGTTTACTTGCTGAGCGCTTTTGAGTAGCTTTCTTTGGGGGGCTGGATTTCACAGAGACTGCAGTTTTCTTGCTTCTGGATTTCACAGAGATTGCAGTTTCCTTTCCAGATGATGCCCTAGAACCACGTTTCTTCTTTTTAGTTTCTTCCTCTGACTCCTCCTCAGATTCATCTTTCTCCTCACTTTCAGAAGGCTGAGGCGCCTCGTCATCAGATTTATCAGGAACCCCATTTTCATTCTCCTCCTCTTCAGTCTTTTCTTCTTCCTCCTGCTCTTTCTCTTCTTCTTCTTCTTCATCATCCTCTTTCTCTTCTTCAGACTCGTCATCAGAATGAGGTAAACTCTTTTTGTCAGTCCTTGTTGCTTCCTCGGTCTTTTTCTGGCTCTGCAAAGAACACACAAATAAATCAATCAGATTTCAGGCACCTGGACCAGACATAAGGACGCAGGGGTCATGAGAAACAGCTACACATGCATTAAACCGACACACACATCCTCTTCACAGTTTCTAACACAGGGGTGGGTTCAAATCTCCAGTTCTAAGCAATTGATTAATACCTTTGCAGATCGTTTTGAAGATGAACTTCCAGCTGCAGGTGAACTTTTCTTAGGAGTTCTTTTGCGCTTTGCTCCCTTTACAACATAAATTTTGTTAAAATACTGTTATAGGAACAAAATATTCCAAACTCAGCTGTAGAACAAATAAACAATCCAATGTTACCTTCTCTTTCTCATCAATTAGAACATCAGTTGTCGCATGAGGTTTCTCCAAAAACTCAAACAGCTTCGCAACAACATCTTCCTATATTTGAGAAAAACTACCAGACGGTTAGTTGCCGAGCTAATTGCATTGGAAAGAATACAGTGACATTAACCCCTAACAGGATTTCTTTCATTCACGACAGAAAAACTATATTTTGAGGTATGAAAGCTTAGAAACGAATGGTCACAATAACCTTCTTCTTTCTTGTAGTATTGGCAACTGATATGTCAAAGATATCGCAAAACTCCAACAACTTTTCTTTGTTGCATTTGTCAAGCCTTTCTTTTGCTTTATCTTTTGCCTTTCCCTGCCAAATATCATTTGAGAAAACTTATGTAAGGAAAATGAGACAAGCATATGTAGAACAGTCTTAATGTGTTATTTTGCCCACCTCATCTCCTTGCCAGGTGTAACCAGAAAAGCGCAATAAATTAGTCTTAAAGTTTGCAGCCTGTCAAAGCAAGAAAATCGAGGTACATATAAACATGAGTAGCAGTCGCTCCGTAATCATAAGGAAAGCAATGGATGAAACTCCTACGAATTTGAAACTACATTGGGATCCCCACAAGAACATGCATTATCTAATGAGGTGGGAGAATATATATAAGAGAACAAAGTGATGCTCACTTTTCCTCTTCTCCCAAACAGAGTTGTGTGTAGCAACTTGATAACTTCATCAGATTTCTTCTTGGTTAACTTGTAAGCAACTGCAGAGAAAGATACGACTTATAAACTTCACTTCAAGTGCACATGCACTACTGAACAGATGGAACCAATACAGTACTTAAAAAATGAGGTCATGAAAATCAACTTCAATTCCATGAGTATTCTTTCCTTTAAACCAACCTGCTCTAAGCAGTAAGCACTAAATAGCAAAAGAAAAACATCTCAACAAAGCCAGAAAAGACAAATATTTACATAAAAACATGGGAATTCAGTTTAGGAAAAGGACTATCTGCTCTAGCAATAACCCTGGCAAAAGCTAAGTAAAAAAACTGTTCAACACTTTTATGACAGAATAGGCTGAGAGGAACTTTATGAGCATACCATTGGGGATATCTTTGAGAGGTGTTCCTTTTCCCTGCAATATCCAAAAGCAAATCTTAAAAAGAGATGACAAATGAAACAATGTAGAGATCAAACAGAGGAAACTATTGGCAAACCTTTGCAACTTGGAATTCCTTTGAAGAATCTTTATCAACCAGAGCGACAAGCCTTTCAACAGATTTTCGCTCTCGGACAGGGCGATCAGAGAAAGGGGTTCTCGGTTCTATATCCTTCTTTTCTTCTTCACTCTTTGTCTTTCTGCGAACCTTCTTAGTCTTCCCTTTCCCTCGCTTGTTAGACTTCTTGCTATCTTCATTTTTGTCATCATTACTCTCTTCTTTTTCATCTTCCTTATCATCATCGCTCTCTTCTTTTTCATCTTCCTTCTCCTCTTTTGTCTCTTCCTCTTTCTCTTCATTCTCATCCTTGCTGTCATCTATCTCATTTTCATTCTCAGCTTTTTCATCTTCCACTTTCGGCTCATGGACCTCAGCGTCTGCCTCCACTTCGGTTTTTTTGTTTGGTTCCTTCTCATCTTCTTCTTTGTTTGGTTCCTTCGCTTCCTCTTCTTTGCTTGTTTCCTCCTCTTTCCCATCTCCAGCTAGTTCACTCTCATCCGCTTCCTTTGGTTCTTCTTCTTTGTTAATTTTATCCCCATTCTCCATCTTTTCATCCTTATCGACACTGTCCCCCTTCTCTCCACCAACCAACTTCTCATCCTCTTTGATGTCTTCTTTATTCCCCTGCTCCTTTCCATTTACTTTCCCTCCTTCTACCTTCTCTTCCTCGGTTTTCTCTTGGTCTTCTTTGGTAGTATCTATTTTGTCCATCTCTTGATTTCCAGCACCTTTAATGTCTTTACTGTCATCAATCTCCTTCATTACCGTATCTTCCTCAGTATCACCTCCGGAAACACCGTCTTCAGCTTTCAATTTGTTGCCATCTTTCTTTTCTGTTTTCTCAGTCTCAACTTGCTTTCCTTGTTCTGTAACCTTGGCCTCTTTATCTTCAGTCTCATTATTTCCTTCATCTATCTCCATCTTCTCAGGTCCAGTATCCTCATCTTTCTTAGTTTCATGTGTTTCCTTGCCACTAGCATTCTCCTGCGCACTGATTGCATCTGGTGTCTTTTGAAGTGAACTAGTCCCATTTGCTGTTGGCTCCACAGCGACTTTCGTATCTTCTTCTCCCATCGTTGACCCCGTAGATCTCTAAAACAAAAAACAAACTATTATAAGACGACGAATTCCAAATCCCACATGGAAACTGAATGTGCTAGAATAGAGAATTCAGAGAACGAACAAACTCATAACAACATGTAAGAAATTCATTGCAATTCATCTTCCTACACACAGCTAAATGAATAAAAAACTCCAATGAAGAAAAGGGTTTCAAGTTTCAAAGTAAGTTATATTAACGATTCAGTCCAAATCTAAAAAAAGGGTAAGTCAAAATTTTCCTAATTCGAATACTTTCTGGAGATTTAGATCCAAAGCAATACCCGAAAACCACAACCACGCAGTATAACTCAGAGAAATCCAAAAGCTCCATACATAAATCGAGGTTAGTCTGTCTCTCTGGAGCCTCAAATTTCGTACGTTTCTAAGCTAACCTAACACAAATTCGCAAATCAAAGAGAGAAACCCTAAGCGCGACTTGAAGAAGCAAAACAACATTCAAAGAAACCCAGAAACAAAAACCCACATGAGAATTAAAACGAAGCTTGAAAATCAAAGAGAAGAAGCTCGGACAGTGTTGAAAGGAGAAGACTTTGGAATCTCACCTCGCTCGCTATCCAAAGCACTGATTTTTATTTTTTTCTTTAGGAATCAGAGAAAAGACCAACTTAAAGGATTCGGACGTAAAACCTGATTTTAAATACAGTTAATTGCCACGTCGGATGTGTGAGTTTTAGTGGACGGTTCAGATTTCGTGTTCGATACTCTCGTGGATCGATGACTAGACAAAACCCAACCAACGTCCGGTAATAATTATATATCGTCGAAAATAAATAATTTTTTTGTTTAAGATTATCCCTAAAGATTTATATAATTATTAATAAAAATCTATCTAGATTTATATAATTGTTAATAAAATCTATAAATAGATTTTTATTAATGGATCAGACTTTTGTTCTTACATTTTTATTTTTATTTTATTACTTTCATAATAGTAAAACTGAGATGCGTTAGGTAAACCGCAACAAATTAAACGAAAAAAGAAAGGTGTGTGGTCCAGTTTTGAATTTAGAAGAACATGTCATAAGTTGTGTTGGGCTAAGACCATTGTGGTGTTGATTTAGGGTACAAACGATGAAGTTATACTGAGAATAGAAAGTAGAAGACTGTGGTTTATTTCGTACCGACTGATTTGAGTGAAATTTTCTATAGGAATGCATAAAAATAAAGTATGCATTTGTTAAGGTTGTGACATGGTTTGGTGATAAAACCATACTGAGATTTGCTACACATTTATCTTCGTTTCCATAGTCATTATAGAGAAATATATGTTTAGCCAGTTAACTTTAAAACAAAATTGTTTGGAGAAAATCATTGTTTGATAATAGTAAAGAGAGACGTTTGGGCCTTTGGGACAAAAAAATGTCCGAACATAAAGACATTAGCAGGTATAAAAGTGTGAGAAGAAAAAAGTCAAGAGAATGAGAAGAAAAAAGTCAAGAAGTAAGAAGACTATGAAGGAGAGTAAGAACAGGAAGAGGAAAATAGACATATAGAAAGATGTAAAAAATAGATTTGCAAATAGGAGTTGCTATTAATTTTGATCTATCATTCATAATTGTGATCAAGTATTTTCATCTATTTAATATAATATCTTTAGCCGAGTGTATATGTTAAAAAATTGTCAAATTCTGTTTGTTCTCTTTGTATTTATAACTTGATATAGTTCCAGCTAGGCCTGGGCATTCGGATCGGGTCCAGGTCGGGTCCTAACGGGTACAAGTTCCATCGGGTATATTAAAAACATACCCATACATGTTCCTGTAAGATACATGTTCAGGTTCGGGTCCAGGTTTCAACTTATTAAACTTTTAAATATCCAAATTTTACAAGTTCCTTCTAGATATAGGTTCGAGTCTAGGTTTTGTGATGTATTTATACCCAAAATCTAAACAAAAACTTGTAACTTGAACCTGTAAAATGCATTTGAAACACAAACAAACCAACAAGACAACAATCATATAGTATGAACTAATTTAAAAATACAATTATCAATCAAAGTTTGTCAATGTATAAAACTATATCAATGTAACCATCGCAATTACACAAACAAATAAGAGTCAATGACGAATCACGAATCGAAACAGATCATTTAGACAGACGAACAACGGAAAAAGAATCAATGACGAATCACGAATCAATCAAAGCAAAATTAAAAAGAGAATGATGATGATTGTAGATCAAACTCAAGATGCCTCTGATAAAATAGACGAGTGTGGTCGAGCTCGAGAAGGATTTGCAAAAATCGAGCTTGAAATTTTATGAATTACATTCGTTTGAGAAATCGATGTTTTAGTGTTGGTATTGGAAAGTCGAACCCGTAACAACAAATAAAAGTAAAACATTTAACTCACTTGTAAAGGTTTTTTTTATCAGTATTATGACAATATTATTAAAAAAATTATAGAAAACAATATCAATAAAATCTGTTTTATCATAATCTTTGGTAGATTTGACCTACTAGGCTTAGGCATACAGGTTCAAGTTCGGGTCCAAACGGGTACAAGTTCGTTCTATCGGGTCTACTAAAAACATACACATACATGTTCCTCTAAAGTTTCGGATCGGATCCAGGTTCGGGTCTTACATGTTCGCGTCCAAGTTTGGGTACACATGTTCAAGTTATTTTGCCCTGACCTAGTTCTAGCATCTAGCTTAGTGTGCTCCAGGTTAGTTATGCGTATCTTTTGAAAATCTTGGAGTTGGAATGAGTCAAAAATCCTCGTTTCCGTTAGTAGGTTTTCATTTATTGTTGTTATGATATATATGGTACAGTCGTGATAATCATGGAATATGTAATTTTTATAATTTAAGAAAATCTTTTTGCATATAAAAGGGTCCGTTGATAATCATGGAATATGTAATCTTTTTGCGGATAGACACATTAGGGTTATAGGTTCATCTTTATATTTTGCTTTAAGTATTAGTTCAAGTCTCTCCTTCACGGAGCAAATGTATCGGAGAATCTTGTATTCGTCCGCCTTTGTATTCGATCCCTTGTATTTCACCCTTTGCTTAATATAATTATTTCAGATGGAAAAAACAAAGGGTCAGTTTTTTTTGTCTTTTTCATGTTTAAAAACATAAATAAGATAATTTTCAAAATGTCTCTTATTTTATAGTCCCACGGTCAATCCGGATGACACCAGGCACAGGAGGTAGCCCGATTTGCAATCAGATTCGGGTATAAAAAACCTAGTCTCTAACTCTACCAAAAGTATGTTTTAAAAAAAACACCTGCTTGTAGCACAGTTCCAAACCTAAAACGACCAACAAATTACATTCTCTGATATATTTGCCTAATAACTCACAATAGGCAAATGGAGAAGGGATTCCTTGAAGTACAGTTTCCTTGCTATACTACATTTATGTGCCTAGGCATTAACCTCCTCTCCACCACCAGATCCTCCGGCTTTCTCTTTCTCATCCTCCTCTTCATCTCCTTCCTCATCATCAGCTTCTGCGATCTTAGTGAGCTCATCTTGGATCATCAGCTTTATAGACGGCTTTCTTGAGCTGAGATCCATGTCAAACTTTGCAGCTGAAAGACAGGTGAAAACAAGGCATGTTACAAAAAAAACAGAAACCATATGCAGGACCATCACTGAAGACAATAACTGCTAAAAAAAAAATCTTATCTGCTGCACATACCTAGTCGCTTAAAGATATCAGTGAATGTGGCCTGTCAGAAAATGATAAGAGCATTTGTTAGATATCTCTATCTTCTAAACTCAACAACTGTAATTTCATGACACAAATGTTTCATGTTTCAAATACTCACTGTGTTAAAATCCACCCCTTTCAAGATATCAAGAATTGCATTTTTCAACTCTTCATCACTGGGCTTCTTGGTTTTGTCTTTCCCTTTTCCACCTCTTTTTCCTAGTGGTAGATAAATGAGTAAGAAACACAGATAAAAGTTAGTGTCAGCGAAAACAAGAGGCTTTGGTATAAATAAGATCAATGATCAAGATTACCCAAACATGTAACTCACATGTATTCACTCTTAATCAAAAGATTTTTGTTTTATTTTAATAAAAAAGAAAGCAAGATATGACTTAACCTGGTTTTTCTTTTGATGCAGATGTTGAAGGAGTCAAGGACTCCTCTTTGGCCGGTTTTTCAGTCCTTTTCCTCTTAGAGGATGCCTTTGGACTTGTATCACTGTCGTCATCACTCTTCTTTCGTTTACTTGCAGAGCGCTTTTGAGTAGCTTTCTTTGGGGGGCTGGATTTCACAGAGACTGCAGTTTTCTTGCTTCTGGATTTCACAGAGACTGCAGTTTTCTTTCCAGATGATGCCCTAGAACCACGTTTCTTCTTTTTAGTTTCTTCCTCTGACTCCTCCTCAGATTCATCTTTCTCCTCACTTTCAGAAGGCTGAGGCGCCTCGTCATCAGATTTATCAGGAACCCCATTTTCATTCTCCTCCTCTTCAGTCTTTTCTTCTTCATCCTCTACCTCCTCCTCTTTCTCTTCTTCTTCTTCCTCTTCTTCAGACTCATCATCAGAATGAGGTGAACTCTTTTTGTCAGTCCTTGTTGCTTCCTCGGTCTTTTTCTGGCTCTACAAAGAACACACAAATAAATCACACACAAATAAATCAATCAGATTTCAGGTACCTGGACCAGAAACAGCTACAAATGCATTAAACCAACACACACATCCTCTTCACAGTTGTTAACACAGGGGTGGGTTCAAATCTCCGGTTCTAAGCAATTGAGTAATACCTTTGCAGATCGTTTTGAAGATGAACTTCCAGCTGCAGGTGAACTTTTCTTAGGAGTTCTTTTGCGCTTTGCTCCCTTACAACATAAATTTTGTTAAAATACTGTAATAGGAACAAAAACATTCCAAACTAAGTTGTAGAACAAATAAACATTCCAATGTTACCTTCTCTTTCTCATCAATTAGAACATCAGTTGTCGCATGAGGTTTTTCCAAAAACTCAAACAGCTTAGCAACAATATCTTCCTATATTTGAGAAAAACTACCAGACAGTCAGTTGCCAGGCTGATTGCATTGGAAAGAGTACAGTGACATTAACCCTAACAGGATGCCCTTTCATTCACGACAGAAAATATATTTTAAGGAACGAAAACGTAGAAACGAATGGTCACAACAACCTTCTTAGTTCTTGTAGTATTGGCAACTGATATGTCTAAGAGATCGCAAAACTCCAGCAACTTTTCTTTGTTGCATTTGTCAAGCTTTTCTTTTGCTCTGTCTTTTGCCTTTCCCTGCCAAATATCATTTGAGAAAAATTCTGTAAGGAAAATGAGACAAGCATATGTTGAACAGTCTTTAATGGTTACGTTGCCCACCTCATCTCCTTCCCAGGTGTAACCAGAAAAGCGCAATAAATTTGCCTTGAACTGAGCAGCCTGTCAAAGCAAGAAAATCGAGGCACGTATAAACATGAGTAGCAATCGCTCCGTAATCATAAGGAAAGCAATAGATGAAACTCCTACGAATTTGAAACTACATTGGGATCCCCACAAGATCATGCATTATCTAATGAGGTGGGAGAATATATATAAGAGAACAAAGTGATGCTCACTTTTCCTCTTCTCCCAAACAGAGTTGTGTGTAGCAACTTGATAACTTCATCAGATTTCTTCTTGGTTAACTTGTAAGCAACTGCAGAGAAAGATACGACTTATAAACTTCACTTCAAGTGCACATGCACTACTGAACAGATGGAACCAATACAGTACTTAAAAAATAAGGTCAAGAAATTCAACTTCAAATCCATGAGTATTCTTTCCTTTAAACCAACCTGCTCTAAGCAGTAAGCACTAAATAGCAAAAGAAAAACATCTCAACAAAGCCAGAAAACACAAATATTTACATAAAAACATGGGAATTCAGTTTAGGAAAAGGACTATCTGCTCTAGCAATAACCCTGGCAAAAGCTAAGTAAAAAAACTGTTCAACACTTTTATGACAGAATAGGCTGAGAGGAACTTTATGAGCATACCATTGGGGATATCTCTGAGAGGTGTTCCTTTTCCCTGCAATATCCAAAAGCAAATCTTAAAAAGAGATGACAAATGAAACAATGTAGAGATCAAACAGAGGAAACTATTGGCAAACCTTTGCAACTTGGAATTCCTTTGAAGAATCTTTATCAACCAGAGCGACAAGCCTTTCAACAGATTTTCGCTCTCGGACAGGGCGATCAGAGAAAGGGGTTCTCGGTTCTATATCCTTCTTTTCTTCTTCACTCTTTGTCTTTCTGCGAACCTTCTCAGTCTTCCCTTTCCCTCGCTTGTTAGACTTAGACTTCTTGCTATCTTCATTTTTGTCATCATTACTCTCTTCTTTTTCATCTTCCTTATCATCATCGCTCTCTTCTTTTTCATCTTCCTTCTCCTCTTTTGTCTCCTCCTCTTTCTCTTCCTTCTCATCCTTGCTGTCATCTATCTCATTTTCATTCTCAGCTTTTTCATCTTCCACTTTCGGCTCATGGACCTCAGCGTCTGCCTCCACTTCGGTTTCTTTGTTTGGTTCCTTCTCATCTTCTTCTTTGTTTGGTTCCTTCGCTTCCTCTTCTTTGCTTGTTTCCTCCTCTTTCCCATCTCCAGCCAGTTCACTCTCATCCGCTTCCTTTGGTTCTTCTTCTTTGTTAATTGTATCCCCATTCTCCATCTTTTCATCCTTATCGACACTGTCCCCCTTCTCTCCACCGACCAACTTCTCATCCTCTTTGATGTCTTCTTTATTCCCCTGCTCCTTTCCATTTACTTTCCCTCCTTCTACCTTCTCTTCCTCGGTTTTCTCTTGGTCTTCTTTGGTAGTATCTATTTTGTCCATCTCTTGATTTCCAGCATCTTTAATGTCTTTATTGTCATCAGACTCCTTCATTACCGTATCTTCCTCAGTATCACCTCCGGAAACACCGTCTTCAGCTTTCAACTTCTTGCCATCTGTGTCTTCATCCATTTTAGCAGTCTCTGTGCCTTCGTTGTCATCTTTCTCTTCTGTTTTCTCAGTCTCAACTTTCTTTTCTTGTTCTGTAACCTTGGCCTCTTTATCCTCAGCCTCATTATTTCCTTCATCTATCTCCATCTTCTCAGGTCCAGTATCCTCATCTTTCTTAGTTTCATGTGTTTCCTTGCCACTAACATTCTCCTGCGCACTGATTGCATCTGGTGTCTTTTGAAGTGAACCAGTCCCATTTGCTGTTGGCTCCACAGCGACTTTCGTATCTTCTTCCCCCATCGTTCAGTAGATCTCTAAAACCAAAAGGCTGTGAAAAATATATAAATCGAGAATTATAAATCTCCACAACACAATGAATTCCAACTGAATGTGCAAACATAAAGAATTCATAGCAACATGTAAAAAAAGGGTTTCAATTTTCAAAGGAAGTAGGCATTAAGTTGAAACAAATCTAAAAACAATTTTCTTCCTAAAATTGAATACTTTCTGGAGATTTATAGATCCAAACCAATACCCTAAAACCACAACAACGAAGTATAACTCAGAGAAATCCAAAAGCTCGTACATAAATCCAGGTTAGTCTCTCCCTAATTTGGTAGATTCCTAAGCTAACCTAACACAAAATTCGCAAATCTAAGAGAGAGAAACCCTAAACGCGAGTTAAAGAAGCAAAACAACATTCAAAGAACTCCAGAAACAAAAACCCACATGAGAATTCAAAAGAAGCTCGAAAATCAAAGAGAAGAAGCTCACACAGTGTTGAAAGGAGAAGACTTTGGAATCTCACCTCGCTCGCTATCCAAAAGCACTGGGTTTTTTTTTCCTTTAGGAATGAGAACAAAAACCAACTTAAAAGGATTCGGACGCAAAGCCGGAGTTTAAATACAGTTAATTGCCACGTCGGATGTCACAGTTTCAATGGACGGTTCAGATTTCGTGTTGGATACTCTCGTGGATCGATGACGCGACTAACCCAACGTCCGGTGGCAATTAAATATCGGAATAATTACAACTAAACCCATTTTTCCCTAAAGTTTTTACATTTTGATTAATATTAGACACAATTTATGTATTACTTTCCTTGTTTTTCTAAAAATTGAGACCAAAATACCTTTCACCAACCTTTATTCAATAATATCTACTTTTTTATTATAAATTATTTATTTATAATATCTCTTTCTTCTCTCTCTTTTCCCCAATTAACATTTACATTAAATTAGATGATTTATCCGCATTGTGTGCGGGTATGAATTTTTTTTGTAACATGTTTAATTTTAATATTGATTGTATTATAGATTATGAAGTATGAAAAGTTAAGATTTCATAGCATGTAAAAAAAAAATGAAAATATTTTACATGACTAACTCAATGACATGTTGAATAATAAAATAAGTCAAATAACATAAGTATGTTTAATTAAATTTAAATAAAACAAAAGACAAATATGAAAAATTAATGAAGGTTTTGAACATTTTTTTGTAAACGATACTCATATTTTTCTTCTGCATTTTTCTTTTTTTGTTTATGTAAGATTTTTAACCCACTTCTAGATTTTACTCTCGATAGAAACCATATAATTGTACATGAGAGAATACGGGTCTTAGATTTTGATTTATGGTGATCGCAAAAACTAAAGTCAATGAAAATTATCTACGCCGCATTGTGAAAGTCAATGAATATATATTCAAATTATAAACTCAAGTTTCTGGTGGGATGACAAACATCTTAGGGATTAAAACTTTATCGCATGATTTATCATTTTCTATGATGATTCTACTGTCAATCAAAATAACATTTTCAGTGACTTTAAAGCTTACCAATATTTGTGTTAAACGCATTATTTGACATCAAAATCGTGAATGAGCAAAGCATTTAAAACTTAAAAATCAAGCAAAATTGGATAGAAAGAAACAATAAAAATATTTAATTATCAAACCAATAACTAACATTTTCAACTACTAATACTAATCTTATGTATCACATTGTAAAAAATTCTCACATATTTTATTATAAATGGCTAGAGATCCAGCTAAGAGTTCTCATTTTGTTCATCAACAGATCAGTTGTCTTATCTTTTTTTGTTTTCTTTTCTCGATAGTAAAAAAGGAGAATAGCAAATTAACTGTTTTGTGGAGCCACGAGTAACATTTTCTATGTCATCTACGTAGTGCATTTTTTCCCACGCAAAACACATATTTCCGGTGTTCTTAAGTAAATGGGACACGATTACTCTAATTTTAACGTGATTAGTCAAATTTTAACCCATTTATCTAATAAGATAAAAGAGAAATTTTGGAAAATATCACATTAAGATGGCTTAACTATTTTATGTTAGGCTTTAATTTTAGGGTTTGTTAGGAGAAAACCGTTTTTAGGGTTTTGAATTTTAGGGATTAAAATTTAGGAAACCCTTAATTAATGATATCTTTTAAAAATAGATAATTCATGATAAATTTTTTGAAAATATATACCAAAAGTGGAATTTTTGCAATTATCCCAATATAAAAAAGATAATTACTATTCCTTCAGTTTTTTTTTATAAAACTTTAGTTTAGAATTTGAATATATTTTTTTAAATTTTGTTAATTTACAAAGTATAATGTCTTTTGTTAATTTAATAATGTTGTCTTTGGCATATATTAACAATGTATATATATATATATATATACATTAAAAAAAAGATGTCTTTTGCATATATATATACACATTGTTAATAATCGACAATCAATTTTGCACATTATTTATCAATCATTATTTTGTGGACATCTTTAATACATACATCATTAACAGTTTTCATTTGGTTATAATTTAGATATCTCTGTCGATAAGTATGTATACGCTACATATTGCATATGACATATGGATCAATTAATTTCTAAATGTAACTTAGAAAATGGGAATAATAATTTGATTCATAGCATGATAGTAAAAAGTGGTATTAATATAAATCATAACATCATATATATATTATTGGATTCCACCAACTATCCAATTTGATTTTCTTTACTCGCTTGTCCATTTTTTTGTTTTGTTTTTATCCTGGTTACCTAATTTTATGCCAATTAATTTGATTTTTGTTATATAGTTAGGGAAGCGAAGATAAGTGCTTACGCCGAGCTTTAAGCTAATTAAGAAAAGTTATTTATTGAATAATTGTTATAACTATAAATTAAGCCAAAGTTATTTTAGTTATCCAATAATTTAAGAGAATTAAGCCATTTCACAATTTTTGCCAAGACATGTCATTATTCTTTCAATTCATGTAATAGTTTTTAGCCAATGAAATTATAACAATTAAGGAGACAAACTAATGTGACTTAGATTTTAATAGGAAGGGGGATTGATTTTGTGTAAGTCTGAGTTTGAAAATTAATGTCATAAGTAGATATGGTTAATTTGGTTTTGTATAAAAAACATTATTTTACCACAATCATCCACGAACAAATTTTTCGTCCACATACAGATCTACGAAAACACCATTTCCTCATACCTCCTGAAAAAAGAACAATTCTAAGGTGAACCAACCTCATTCACTCACTCCTCATTAGCCAATCATAATCAAGTATTTAATTAAAATAAAATAAACTAAAACAATTAATATTACTAATTAAAATAATGAAATTAAATCATTAAATCTTAAACACTAAATCACCAAATACTACACCCTAAATCAAAATAATGAACTCTAGACCCTAAATACTAAACCTCAAATATTAAACCCTAAACCCCAAATAAAAAACCCTAAAACACAAATACTAAACCCTAAACCACAAATACTAAAACCTAAAACCCCAATACTAAACCCTAAAACACAAATACTAAACCCTAAACCACAAATACTAAACCCTAAACCCTAATATCAAACCCTAAATCCCAAATAATAAACCTTAAAATCCAAATACTAAACCCTAAACCACAAATACTAAACCCTAATCCCCAAATATTAAACCATAATCCCTAAATATTAAACCCTAAACCCCAAATACTAAACTCTAAATCCTAAACTCAAATATACAAATATTAAATCCTAAACCCTAAACCCCAAATACGAAATCCTAAACCACAAATCCTAAACCCTAAACCCCAAATACGAAACACTAAACCACAAATACTAAACTCTAATATCCAAATACTAATCTCTAATTCCCAAATATTAATTGTTTTAATTTGTTTTATTTTAATTAAATACTTAATTATGATTAGCTAATGAGAAGAGGGTGAATGAGGTTGGTTCACCCTATGGGTGAACCGAAGAATTTTTCTAAATATGTTAAGTTTTATGGAATTGGGTTATGTTGGAGTTATATTCATATAGCTATTGAATATGAATTTTGTTTTTTCAGTCTATTAAAGTTAGTGATGTTCGTCAGAAAGAGACGGTGGACGATGGCTCACAGCCTTTGAATACCATTTTAATGGACATTGTATCAAGTTTTTTTTTGCTAAAAGTTTATATATTTTTCAATGAATGATCGATGTTATTTCACAATTTTTTCACATGATCGAATATGTTTTACGTCTTCTTTTGATATTTTATTACTTTTTAAACAGTATGTTTTTTTGTTTTAATTAAGGGACCTTTTTTTAATAACGCTATTATAATAGCATTGTTGCACATCTATGCTATCAAATATTTAACGTTTCTATTGTCATCTACCGATCAAAACTGTGTAATTTTCACGTGATAATATAAAATTTAGATAACAAAAACAAAAATAAAAACAATAATAGTTAAAACCGTAAATGGTAGCTAGTAGGCTAGTACTTAAGTTTCATCTTATTTAGTAATAATAATTATGATAAAACTGTATTATGTACAACTTGTTTAGATTCTATGATTTTACGTTTTTGTTGATGTTTTACTATTTTTTTCTTTTCGATTTCACTAGTCAAAATATTATAGTTAAAGGAGACTTTAATTGTTGGTTATAAAATTATTGAAAAAGGTTGGTTTGATCTTATATGGTAACATGTGATAAAACTATTAAAACAAATTATTATATAAATGATTAGACTTAACCACTGTAAAAGAATTAATATTTATGGTAAAAAAATTTATCAGAACAAGTGAAAGATTTACACTTTTAGAAAGACGGAAAAGAATAGAAAATGAGAGTTTTCTTATTATGTTTTGAAGTTCTGATGTTACAAGATGAACATTGAAACGTTCCTCTACAATAGCATTCTTGCAAGCAGTTCAAAGTTTATGAACTTTTGGTTATTCTACTACAACTTATGTGGGTGATTGCAAAGAGCTATATAAAGCTTTAGATTATGAAGATAGAATTCAAGTTATGGATCAGTTTTTTAACGTCCTTATTCTCATCTATGTTAGAAAGATTAAGTACTGTATAATTTTCACGTAGTAATATAAGATTTGGATGACAAAATTTATAATAATAGTTAAAACTGTAAATGGTAGTTGGTACTTGGTAGGCTAGTTGTTTTAAAAGTTTTTAAGAGCGTTAATTTGATCTTATTTGGTAATAATAAATACTAAATATGATCAAACTTTATTTATGTACAATTGGTTCATATTTTAGGTTGCTTTAACGTCTTTTGTTGATGTTTTACTATTTTTTCTTTTGATTTCCCTAATGGCAATATTATCAATAACTGAGACCGTAATTAGTAGTTATAAAATTATTTAAAAACGTTAGTTTGATCTTATTTGGTAACAATAAATATTAAACGTGATAAAACTCTATTATAAACCTACAATATAAACTCTACCATAAATTAGAGTAAATTAGCTAAATAACAAAAAAAATAGCTATATTTAGGAAAATAACAAAAATTGTGAGGATTCTTTTGAAAAACAATGCGGTTTTATTTTTCCTTTTGTTAGTTTGCCAATTTATGTATAATTATTTGTTTGCCAATGCAAATACTCTATAAATTATTGGTCTAATATTATAAAATATCATAATAATATACCCATCCACTATAGAGTTTTTTTTTGTATACACATAGATGTTGAAATAAGAACTACTATTTATCGTCAAGAAATTTTTCAAAATATGTGTGAAAAATCTATACTGAAATGAATATCTAAACTATATGACATTTCACATGGCAATTTGTATAGCGATTTGTGAGTAGTTATTGCTCTGACCATTTGTCATCGTCTTTACGACGGTTTCTACGTATGTAACCGGCGATATGGAGTCACCATCACCGTATTCCTTTTGTCGGTAGTTATCTCCACTATCCCATCTTTATTTTTTTGTATTTTTTGTAAGGTTAAAACTGTTAAACCAACATATAAAAAAAAACTAACTTTTTTGTAGAAATGAGCAATAAAATGCATATAAAATATACTCAAAGTAGTTAAATATAGGGTATAATTTACCAAGTTCATGCAAAGCATGAGTTACAATAGCTAATTAATGATTGATCTTAGATTGATATTCTCCAGAAAAAATTATACTCCCTCCGTTCTTTTTTGTTTGATGTTTAAGGTTTCTACACACAAATTAATAAATCATTAAATTTTTAATTTTTTCAAAACAAAACATGTTTTATCATCAATTCCAAAAAAAATCAACCAATAAAAAGACAATCTGCAGAATTTAAACAGTCAAAAACTCAAAATCATAATTAATTTTGCATAGAAAATTGAAAACATCAATCTAAATAAAACAAAAAAAATCACTCTAAAACATCAAACAAAAAAGAACAGAGGGAGTATTACATAAACTAGTATTTGGAGAGAGCAATGCATCATAATCACTCGAAATAAAAGATAGAGTATATTGAACACTAACAAAAATTTAATACATGCTTTTATCTTATAATAACTTGCGATACTATTAAAATATTAAAATATAATGATCAGAGCACGATGTGAAAAAAATTAGATTTTTGCTATTTGAATTCTAAAACAGTTTTCTATCGAAATTCTAAAATCGATATTTTTTTTATCTATTCTTTATTATTTTTTATATACTCGTTTTTATTTGATGCTAAATCATTTTCTTTCTAGGTTTTTTGAAAACACCCTATTTAAGTTTACAATTTTGTAAAATACCCTAATTGTAAAGTTTTTTGAAAACTTCCTCTTCTATAATGCGATAAGACTATTTAATTCCCATTTGAAATTAAAAATGACATATTTGATAAATTAAATTACACTAATTTGAATTTAATATTTACAACCATAATATTACCCTAACTTCTGTGTTTCGTTTTATTACCAAAACCATTTCGTCTTATAATTTATGTAATCACAACTTAATTGTTAATGTCATATCACTTTTTCGATATGATTTGTTGTGTTTAAAGCAAATGAGATGAAAAATTTCGTTTTGATTATCGAATTAAGTTTTTATCAAAGAGGCAAAGTATATAAGATTTTGTGCACTTATTAAGTTAGGCTAAACAATTCTCATTTAATAATTTCATAATGCACAATTGATCATTAGACGATGGATGTTTTCAAAATTACGTTTCTATATAATATGAGTTTTTCAAACTTTTTTAATAAAAATTGTCATTTAGTTTGTTACTCCAATAGTGTTTGATTGGTTCAATTATTTTAATATAGATAAAATTTGTATTTATTTAAATTATAAGAATAATTCGATAACTTATTTAAAAAAATTTATGGAAGAAAATATTTTAGTATTTGTTAAAAACATTTGTCAATTTAAAAAATGTTTTTTTATTTTTAAAAATACAATTTTCCTCTATGTAGAGGACATTTTAATAAAATTATATTTCAAAAATGTAGTTTCCAAAAACAAAATCAAAAGAGGGTATTTTTCAAAATTTTAAACTCAAAGAAGGTATTTTTTCAAATTTCCTCTTTCTAATATCACTAAAAATCCCACAACATATTTTTTTTTCTTAACATAGTTATTTGAGTGTGTTTGTTGTGCATTTGCAAAAATATATGTCTATGTATTGGTTTTTAATAATGTTTTCATGTGCCAAAAGTAGCAAAACATAAGTAGGATAATTGATAAACTCCACTTCTACTTCTCCATATCTGAAACTGAAAGTGAATTAGACTTTATTCGGTAGAGCAAGCTTCAAAACAGTCTTATCCTCTAAACACCAATTTTCACAACATGTTCTTCGCGTCAAGCCCTCTCTCTCTTTGAACTACGGGGCGATGTGGCCTTGGGGCTAAACCCGAAGAAAAAGAAGCAAAAATTGGTATAAGATATTTCATCAAGGAACGGAGTGACATGTAAAGATGAGAATAGTTACCATTGGGATTGCCTTGCTCATAGAAACATTTGAAAAGAGAGACAGCTTCTTCTGCCATTATACCTCCTATGCACTTGTACCCTTTTCCTCTTTGATATTCATCACTAGTGCTACTAACAAAAATAGAGATAAAAGAATTCAACTAAAAAGTCAGTTGTTTCCATAACATTTGGAGTTCTCGTCGGACTTACACGAGATCTGATGGCTGAGAATTGCCTAAGTGAAGGGACAAGATGGAACCACATCCTCCAAATTTATCATTTGCACATCCATAATACACTTCCTTCATAGCTTCAATTGAAAGCAGAGCAGATCATTTCGCATCAGAAACAACAACAAAAAGCAAAATGTATAATTCAGCTTAACGAATCCTACCGAGAAACGATAAGGCCGATGCACACATTATGCAAGGTTCACAAGTTACATAAAGAACGCATTTCGAGAATTTTTCAGCGACTTGTGAAGGTGAGAGTCTATTTTTCCGCCATTGTCCGATAAGTTGATCAATTGCTTCCATCTCTGCATGTCTTGTGGCCTTTTCAAAAAAAATTGTAAACAAACGCCTTAATATCGAATATCAAAACACTTGGACAGACACTCTATACCATCACATTGGTTTACGTTTTCGTATTACTCTAAAACAAGATAGATACACATAGACTATCCAATAAATAACACATAGAATTTGTCAAGCTTAGTTGCTAGTGAAAGTTTTTGAATGATTACTTACATTGCGTGTCTCATTGGTTCGGTTTCGCCCTGAAGCAATAACCTTGCCATCCTCAAGAATGACACACCTGATCCAGATGAAAAAAGAAGTAATGACATTGGAACATCCTTAAATTGATAATGTGTAAGAAACACAAATTGGGATGAAGCAAAAGGCAAAAGTTTAGAGACCCCACGGGAACTTCAAGAGCCTCCAGGGCAAGTTTAGCCTGTAATCCAAGAGAAATCAACCACTGTAACTCTTAAAAGCAACAAACTTTTGAAGTATTATTGAACCAATACTAGTGTTTACCTGGTGCAGAGCAAAACCCATATAAGTATAAGAATCTTCACAATGGTCCTCTTTCACTGGTGCCATGACTTTATACAATAAAACCTGAGTAATGCAGAACCAAACAGATTAATGCAATTTTAAAACCCAAAAACTAAATCATAAACACAAAATTAACAAGATCATACAGCAGAAACCCAAATCCTCTGAATCCAAAAAATTGAAAATCTAGAAACATAGGGCCAAATACGCGATTAATCACACAGTTCGGTTTCGATTTCCAGAGAATTTCCCAAAGTATAGAAACCTTTAATCGTACAGATCAATTGATGCGTAATTTTAAAACAGAGAGAGAGAAACGAACCACGAATCAAATTTCGGAATGTTCAGGAAAGTGTAAGCTTTTGGCTTGAGATTGCTCTCTGATTAGGGAAGCAGGTGAGATTTCAGTTTAACGTTTAACGATGATTTTTTTCTTGATAAAACTTAACCGTAACAAACCGGATTAAACCGAAAAACCAAAAATCGAGTAAAAACAAGTCTCGTTACACGAATGACTCATAGCTTTCGAATATTTACGTAATATCTTATTATATAAAATATAGTTTGTCAAAATTGTAACTCACGGGATTCATTCCGACACGTGTCAGTGCTAATTTAGATCGTGACATGTATAAAATTTTTAACATGTGTAAAATTTTTTAATTAATTAAAAAATTAAAAATTAAAATGGAAAACTAACAAATTGATTCTCAAGTAATTTGACAAATAATAAAAAAGAAACTTTCTATTATCTCAAAACTAATTAGAAAAAAGGAAAATCTTATTATATAAAGGAAAATTTGTCAAAATTGTAACTCACGGGATCTCGACACGTGTAAGTGCTAACTTAGATCGTGATATGTGTTAAAACTTAAAATTAATTAAAATATTAAAATTTAAAATGGAAAACTAACAAAATCATTCTCAAGTAATTCAACAAATAATAAAAAAAAACTTTCTAATATAACTAAACTAATTAGAAAAAGGAAAATTTCTAATAATTTAAACTTAATACAAATTGAGTTTTTAAAAATAATGTAAACGAATCATAAAAATGCAAAAGAAATAAAATTGAAAGAATATAAACTTAAAAAAGGTAGAAAAAATAATTTCAATTAGAAAAAAAAGAGACAAATCTTATTATATAAAGTTGGATTCACACCAAATCGTAACTCACGAGATTACGACACGTGTCAACTAATTGATTGGATTTCGACAGGTATCATTCATTAAAAATCTTAGTTTATTTATTGTTCTGAAAAGTATAACTTCCATTTTTAAAAATAGAAACTATTGAATAGAAAAAAGTAAAAAATATAGAAAGTGAAAATATAAAATCTATATAAGATATGTAATGTAAAATATAGAAACTGATAAAATGGAAAATATAAAATCTATATAAGATATGTAATGTAAAATACATGTTTATATATCAAATAGATTCAAATTTAATATTTATAAGATGTTGAATATGCCTTTTGAATATTCAATTTTGATATATTATTATATAAAGTGAACCAGTTTCTACTTTTTTTACTCGCAACTAATAAAATGTAAGTTTCAATAAATAACCGGGATTTTAATTTAAAATAGACATGTGAGTTACATGCTTGGGTAAGACTGTTTTGAAGCTTGCTCTACCGAATAAAGTCTAATTAACTTTCAGTTTCAGATATGGAGAAGTAGAAGTGGAGTTTATCAATTATCCTACTTATGTTTTGCTACTTTTGGCACATGCATTAAACCGACACACACATCCTCTTCACAGTTTCTAACACAGGGGTGGGTTCAAATCTCCAGTTCTAAGCAATTGATTAATACCTTTGCAGATCGTTTTGAAGATGAACTTCCAGCTGCAGGTGAACTTTTCTTAGGAGTTCTTTTGCGCTTTGCTCCCTTTACAACATAAATTTTGTTAAAATACTGTTATAGGAACAAAATATTCCAAACTCAGCTGTAGAACAAATAAACAATCCAATGTTACCTTCTCTTTCTCATCAATTAGAACATCAGTTGTCGCATGAGGTTTCTCCAAAAACTCAAACAGCTTCGCAACAACATCTTCCTATATTTGAGAAAAACTACCAGACGGTTAGTTGCCGAGCTAATTGCATTGGAAAGAATACAGTGACATTAACCCCTAACAGGATTTCTTTCATTCACGACAGAAAAACTATATTTTGAGGTATGAAAGCTTAGAAACGAATGGTCACAATAACCTTCTTCTTTCTTGTAGTATTGGCAACTGATATGTCAAAGATATCGCAAAACTCCAACAACTTTTCTTTGTTGCATTTGTCAAGCCTTTCTTTTGCTTTATCTTTTGCCTTTCCCTGCCAAATATCATTTGAGAAAACTTATGTAAGGAAAATGAGACAAGCATATGTAGAACAGTCTTAATGTGTTATTTTGCCCACCTCATCTCCTTGCCAGGTGTAACCAGAAAAGCGCAATAAATTAGTCTTAAAGTTTGCAGCCTGTCAAAGCAAGAAAATCGAGGTACATATAAACATGAGTAGCAGTCGCTCCGTAATCATAAGGAAAGCAATGGATGAAACTCCTACGAATTTGAAACTACATTGGGATCCCCACAAGAACATGCATTATCTAATGAGGTGGGAGAATATATATAAGAGAACAAAGTGATGCTCACTTTTCCTCTTCTCCCAAACAGAGTTGTGTGTAGCAACTTGATAACTTCATCAGATTTCTTCTTGGTTAACTTGTAAGCAACTGCAGAGAAAGATACGACTTATAAACTTCACTTCAAGTGCACATGCACTACTGAACAGATGGAACCAATACAGTACTTAAAAAATGAGGTCATGAAAATCAACTTCAATTCCATGAGTATTCTTTCCTTTAAACCAACCTGCTCTAAGCAGTAAGCACTAAATAGCAAAAGAAAAACATCTCAACAAAGCCAGAAAACACAAATATTTACATAAAAACATGGGAATTCAGTTTAGGAAAAGGACTATCTGCTCTAGCAATAACCCTGGCAAAAGCTAAGTAAAAAAACTGTTCAACACTTTTATGACAGAATAGGCTGAGAGGAACTTTATGAGCATACCATTGGGGATATCTTTGAGAGGTGTTCCTTTTCCCTGCAATATCCAAAAGCAAATCTTAAAAAGAGATGACAAATGAAACAATGTAGAGATCAAACAGAGGAAACTATTGGCAAACCTTTGCAACTTGGAATTCCTTTGAAGAATCTTTATCAACCAGAGCGACAAGCCTTTCAACAGATTTTCGCTCTCGGACAGGGCGATCAGAGAAAGGGGTTCTTGGTTCTATATCCTTCTTTTCTTCTTCACTCTTTGTCTTTCTGCGAACCTTCTTAGTCTTCCCTTTCCCTCGCTTGTTAGACTTCTTGCTATCTTCATTTTTGTCATCATTACTCTCTTCTTTTTCATCTTCCTTATCATCATCGCTCTCTTCTTTTTCATCTTCCTTCTCCTCTTTTGTCTCCTCCTCTTTCTCTTCCTTCTCATCCTTGCTGTCATCTATCTCATTTTCATTCTCAGCTTTTTCATCTTCCACTTTCGGCTCATGGACCTCAGCGTCTGCCTCCACTTCGGTTTCTTTGTTTGGTTCCTTCTCATCTTCTTCTTTGTTTGGTTCCTTCGCTTCCTCTTCTTTGCTTGTTTCCTCCTCTTTCCCATCTCCAGCCAGTTCACTCTCATCCGCTTCCTTTGGTTCTTCTTCTTTGTTAATTGTATCCCCATTCTCCATCTTTTCATCCTTATCGACACTGTCCCCCTTCTCTCCACCGACCAACTTCTCATCCTCTTTGATGTCTTCTTTATTCCCCTGCTCCTTTCCATTTACTTTCCCTCCTTCTACCTTCTCTTCCTCGGTTTTCTCTTGGTCTTCTTTGGTAGTATCTATTTTGTCCATCTCTTGATTTCCAGCATCTTTAATGTCTTTATTGTCATCAGACTCCTTCATTACCGTATCTTCCTCAGTATCACCTCCGGAAACACCGTCTTCAGCTTTCAACTTCTTGCCATCTGTGTCTTCATCCATTTTAGCAGTCTCTGTGCCTTCGTTGTCATCTTTCTCTTCTGTTTTCTCAGTCTCAACTTTCTTTTCTTGTTCTGTAACCTTGGCCTCTTTATCCTCAGCCTCATTATTTCCTTCATCTATCTCCATCTTCTCAGGTCCAGTATCCTCATCTTTCTTAGTTTCATGTGTTTCCTTGCCACTAACATTCTCCTGCGCACTGATTGCATCTGGTGTCTTTTGAAGTGAACCAGTCCCATTTGCTGTTGGCTCCACAGCGACTTTCGTATCTTCTTCCCCCATCGTTCAGTAGATCTCTAAAACCAAAAGGCTGTGAAAAATATATAAATCGAGAATTATAAATCTCCACAACACAATGAATTCCAACTGAATGTGCAAACATAAAGAATTCATAGCAACATGTAAAAAAAGGGTTTCAATTTTCAAAGGAAGTAGGCATTAAGTTGAAACAAATCTAAAAACAATTTTCTTCCTAAAATTGAATACTTTCTGGAGATTTATAGATCCAAACCAATACCCTAAAACCACAACAACGAAGTATAACTCAGAGAAATCCAAAAGCTCGTACATAAATCCAGGTTAGTCTCTCCCTAATTTGGTAGATTCCTAAGCTAACCTAACACAAAATTCGCAAATCTAAGAGAGAGAAACCCTAAACGCGAGTTAAAGAAGCAAAACAACATTCAAAGAACTCCAGAAACAAAAACCCACATGAGAATTCAAAAGAAGCTCGAAAATCAAAGAGAAGAAGCTCACACAGTGTTGAAAGGAGAAGACTTTGGAATCTCACCTCGCTCGCTATCCAAAAGCACTGGGTTTTTTTTTCCTTTAGGAATGAGAACAAAAACCAACTTAAAAGGATTCGGACGCAAAGCCGGAGTTTAAATACAGTTAATTGCCACGTCGGATGTCACAGTTTCAATGGACGGTTCAGATTTCGTGTTGGATACTCTCGTGGATCGATGACGCGACTAACCCAACGTCCGGTGGCAATTAAATATCGGAATAATTACAACTAAACCCATTTTTCCCTAAAGTTTTTACATTTTGATTAATATTAGACACAATTTATGTATTACTTTCCTTGTTTTTCTAAAAATTGAGACCAAAATACCTTTCACCAACCTTTATTCAATAATATCTACTTTTTTATTATAAATTATTTATTTATAATATCTCTTTCTTCTCTCTCTTTTCCCCAATTAACATTTACATTAAATTAGATGATTTATCCGCATTGTGTGCGGGTATGAATTTTTTTTGTAACATGTTTAATTTTAATATTGATTGTATTATAGATTATGAAGTATGAAAAGTTAAGATTTCATAGCATGTAAAAAAAAAATGAAAATATTTTACATGACTAACTCAATGACATGTTGAATAATAAAATAAGTCAAATAACATAAGTATGTTTAATTAAATTTAAATAAAACAAAAGACAAATATGAAAAATTAATGAAGGTTTTGAACATTTTTTTGTAAACGATACTCATATTTTTCTTCTGCATTTTTCTTTTTTTGTTTATGTAAGATTTTTAACCCACTTCTAGATTTTACTCTCGATAGAAACCATATAATTGTACATGAGAGAATACGGGTCTTAGATTTTGATTTATGGTGATCGCAAAAACTAAAGTCAATGAAAATTATCTACGCCGCATTGTGAAAGTCAATGAATATATATTCAAATTATAAACTCAAGTTTCTGGTGGGATGACAAACATCTTAGGGATTAAAACTTTATCGCATGATTTATCATTTTCTATGATGATTCTACTGTCAATCAAAATAACATTTTCAGTGACTTTAAAGCTTACCAATATTTGTGTTAAACGCATTATTTGACATCAAAATCGTGAATGAGCAAAGCATTTAAAACTTAAAAATCAAGCAAAATTGGATAGAAAGAAACAATAAAAATATTTAATTATCAAACCAATAACTAACATTTTCAACTACTAATACTAATCTTATGTATCACATTGTAAAAAATTCTCACATATTTTATTATAAATGGCTAGAGATCCAGCTAAGAGTTCTCATTTTGTTCATCAACAGATCAGTTGTCTTATCTTTTTTTGTTTTCTTTTCTCGATAGTAAAAAAGGAGAATAGCAAATTAACTGTTTTGTGGAGCCACGAGTAACATTTTCTATGTCATCTACGTAGTGCATTTTTTCCCACGCAAAACACATATTTCCGGTGTTCTTAAGTAAATGGGACACGATTACTCTAATTTTAACGTGATTAGTCAAATTTTAACCCATTTATCTAATAAGATAAAAGAGAAATTTTGGAAAATATCACATTAAGATGGCTTAACTATTTTATGTTAGGCTTTAATTTTAGGGTTTGTTAGGAGAAAACCGTTTTTAGGGTTTTGAATTTTAGGGATTAAAATTTAGGAAACCCTTAATTAATGATATCTTTTAAAAATAGATAATTCATGATAAATTTTTTGAAAATATATACCAAAAGTGGAATTTTTGCAATTATCCCAATATAAAAAGATAATTACTATTCCTTCAGTTTTTTTTATAGAACTTTAGTTTAGAATTTGAATATATTTTTTAAATTTTGTTAATTTACAAAGTATAATGTCTTTTGTTAATTTAATAATGTTGTCTTTGGCATATATTAACAATGTATATATATATATATATATATATATATACATTAAAAAAAAGATGTCTTTTGCATATATATATACACATTGTTAATAATCGACAATCAATTTTGCACAGTATTTATCAATCATTATTTTGTGGACATCTTTAATACATACATCATTAACAGTTTTCATTTGGTTATAATTTATATATCTCTGTCGATAAGTATGTATACGCTATATATTGCATATGACATATGGATCAATTAATTTCTAAAATGTAACTTAGAAAATGGGAATAATAATTTGATTCATAGCATGATAGTAAAAAGTGGTATTAATATAAATCATAACATCATATATATATTATTGGATTCCACCAACTATCCAATTTGATTTTCTTTACTCGCTTGTCCATTTTTTTGTTTTGTTTTTATCCTGGTTACCTAATTTTATGCCAATTAATTTGATTTTTGTTATATAGTTAGGGAAGCGAAGATAAGTGCTTACGCCGAGCTTTAAGCTAATTAAGAAAAGTTATTTATTGAATAATTGTTATAACTATAAATTAAGCCAAAGTTATTTTAGTTATCCAATAATTTAAGAGAATTAAGCCATGTCACAATTTTTGTCAAGACATGTCATTATTCTTTCAATTCATGTAATAGTTTTTAGCCAATGAAATTATAACAATTAAGGAGACAAACTAATGTGACTTAGATTTTAATAGGAAGGGGGATTGATTTTGTGTAAGTCTGAGTTTGAAAATTAATGTCATAAGTAGATATGGTTAATTTGGTTTTGTATAAAAAACATTATTTTACCACAATCATCCACGAACAAATTTTTCGTCCACATACAGTTATCCACGAAAACACCATTTCCTCATACCTCCTGAAAAAAGAACAATTCTAGGGTGAACCAACCTCATTCACCCCCTCCTCATTAGCCAATCATAATCAAGTATTTAATTAAAATAAAATAAACGAAAACAATTAATATTACTAATTAAAATAATGAAATTAAATCATTAAATCTTATACACTAAATCACCAAATACTACACCCTAAATCAAAATAATGAACTCTAGACCCTAAATATTAAACCCTAAACCCCAAATAAAAAACCCTAAAACACAAATACTAAACCCTAAACCACAAATACTAAAACCTAAACCCCAATACTAAACCTTAAAACACAAATACTAAACCCTAAACCACAAATACTAAACCCTAAACCCTAATATCAAACCTTAAATCCCAAATAATAAACCTTAAAATCCAAATACTAAACCCTAACCCACAAATACTAAACCCTAATCCCCAAATATTAAACCATAATCCCTAAATATTAAACCCTAAACCCCAAATACTAAACTCTAAATCCTAAACTCAAATATACAAATATTAAATCCTAAACCCTAAACCCCAAATACGAAATCCTAAACCACAAATCCTAAACCCTAAACCCCAAATACGAAACACTAAACCACAAATACTAAACTCTAATATCCAAATATTAATCTCTAATTCCCAAATTTTAATTGTTTTAATTTGTTTTATTTTAATTAAATACTTAATTATGATTGGCTAATGAGAATGGGGTGAATGAGGTTGGTTCACCCTATGGGTGAACCCAAGAATTTTTCTAAATATGTTAAGTTTTATGGAATTGGGTTATGTTGGAGTTATATTCATATAGCTATTGAATATGAATTTTGTTTTTTCAGTCTATTAAAGTTAGCGATGTTCGTCAGAAAAAGACGGTGGACGATGGCTCACAGCCTTGAATAACATTTTAATGGACATTGTATCAAGTTTTTTTTTGCTAAAAGTTTATACATTTTTCAATGAATGATCGATGTTATTTCACAATTTTTTCACATGATCGAATATGTTTTACGTCTTCTTTTGATATTTTATTACTTTTTAAACAGTATGTTTTTTTGTTTTAATTAAGGGACCTTTTTTAATAACGCTATTATAATAGCATTGTTGCACATCTATGCTATCAAATATTTAACGTTTCTATTGTCATCTACCGATCAAAACTGTGTAATTTTCACGTGATAATATAAAATTTAGATAACAAAAACAAAAACAATAATAGTTAAAACCGTAAATGGTAGCTAGTAGGCTAGTACTTAAGTTTCATCTTATTTAGTAATAATAATTATGATAAAACTGTATTATGTACAACTTGTTTAGATTCTATGATTTTACGTTTTTGTTGATGTTTTACTATTTTTTTCTTTTCGATTTCACTAGTCAAAATATTATAGTTAAAGGAGACTTTAATTGTTGGTTATAAAATTATTGAAAAAGGTTGGTTTGATCTTATATGGTAACATGTGATAAAACTATTAAAACAAATTATTATATAAATGATTAGACTTAACCACTGTAAAAGAATTAATATTTATGGTAAAAAAATTTATCAGAACAAGTGAAAGATTTACACTTTTAGAAAGACGGAAAAGAATAGAAAATGAGAGTTTTCTTTTTTTTTTCCTCTGAATGAAATCTTTATTACCAAATGGGAGTGTAATTACAATGTAAAGCAGAAGTTATTGTATTTGGTACAAAGAAATGATAAAGAAAATCAATTCCATTTGGAAGTTGTGTCTTCGATAAGATATCTGCAGGTATGTTCAAATCTCGTTTTATCCAAGCAAACTCCACTTCTTCAAATCTTGTCTTCCATTTCTGAACATCTCTAATCCAATTGTGCATTCTGAAGTTAATAGCATCACCTCGAATAAGATCTCTGACTTCTTTGCAATCTCCTTTGAAGATAATCTTTTTATATCCATGACACCAAGCGTTTTGCATTGCAAAGATCAAAGCTTGAGTTTCACTTTCCAACGCTGTCAAACCATTTCGTCCCCTTGCCTGACCGCCTCCTTTATATACGTTATTTGAATCCCGAAAAAGCCAACCAGCTTTGGTGATGAGACCTTGTTGAGCACAAGATCCATCATAATTGCATTTCATCCAACCGATGGGAGGAATAGTCCAATGGGGAGGAGTATCTGATGTCGTTGTGATATCATGTAACATTGTAGATCGTCTACTTGCAATATAATCCTCAGCTATTGTCCATTCCTTGAGGTCATTCCGTGTTAGACGCAAAACACTCAGCCAAGATAAACTTTTTTGTTGGAAAACCAACATATTTCGACTCTTCCATATTCGCCAAAGCAACCATACCCCTAACTGCTGAGAGGAGGGAGTAATAATCAAAGAGTTTGAAGATAAAAGTACCTCCATTTTATCTTCAAGTGATGCTTGCATATCTTGGAAAATCGTATTTGGAATTCCTGAAGCTCGCCATATTGAACGAACATAAGAACATTCAAAAAAGAGATGATGAGTTGATTCTTCTTGTTGGCAACATCGTCGACACATCGAGTTAGTTGTGATATGTCTTCTCTGTAACTCTTTTCCTGTGCTTAAAGCTCCTGATAACAGTTTCCACAAAAAATGTTTGATTTTTGGCTGAGTCTTAACCTTCCAGATTGAATTCTCTGTACTTGGGTTTCCTGGTGGAGGATTTACTTGTTGTAGAGCAGAGTGAGAAGCAAACCAATAAGCTGATTTTACAGTAAACCTGCCAACTCTTGTATAATGCCATCCAAGCAAGTCACGGTCCCCATGTGCTGACAACTTAATTGATAAAACCAGTTCTACATCCTCTTCATCGATCAAGTCACGAACTTTGTCTTCGTTCCAATCTCATCTTGTTGCATTGAACAATTCTTTCACTAACAATACTTATTGTGTGTCATTCTTTGCTCGAGGTGGTCTAGGCGGATTAAGAGGAAGCCATGGATCTTGAAATGTACTGATAGTTGCTCCATTGCCAATGACAAATCGTACTCCAGCTCGAACTAAATCACGTCCTTGTAGAAAAGATCTCCACATATAAGATGATTTCCTCTTTGGAGTTGCATTAAGAACATTGGTATCTGCAAAATACCTTCCTTTAAGAATCCTAGCCATTAAATACTGCGGGTGTTGAAGAATCCTCCATATTTGTTTTCCAAGCAATGCTATGTTGAAGCTTTCAATATCCCTAAAGCCCATTCCACCCTCTCGTTTTGGTAATCCCATTCGTTTCCACGCAAACCAGTGCATTCTATTATTCTCGTCACTAGAACCCCACCAAAACTTGGCAAGAATGCCATTAATCTCATCACAGAGTTCCTTAGTTAACTTAAATATATTCATGGCATACACCGGCATAGCTAAAGCTACAGCTTTTAAAAGTATCTCCTTACCTCCAAGTGAAAGAAACTTCTTATTCCATCCTTGTGTTTTAGCTTTGACTTTCTCAACAATATAATGAAAAAGTTCAGTCTTCTTGTTTCCAATCTGTTCTGGTAGGCCTAGGTATTTGCTCATGCCTCCTTCATTGTGAATACTTAAACACCTCCTGATTCTTGTTTTGATCTGATGATTCACTCGACTTCCAAATAGAATAGATGATTTCCTTAGATTGACAGCTTGTCCAGAAACTTGCTCATATTTGGTGAGGACCTCTTTAATGGCTTTACAAGACTTAATGTTCGCCAATGTAAAGAACAGAGAATCATCAGCGAATAGTAAGTGTGATATAGCTGGACTTGAAGTACTGATTTTGATGCCTTGTAGCTTCCTTTTCTTCTCAGCCAAGTTCATCATGTGGGATAGTACTTCAGCACACAAGCTGAATAAATATGGAGAAAGAGGATCACCTTGACGAATGCCTCTGGATGGAGTGATTTGTCCCTTTGGAACACCATTAATCAAAACAGAGTAACTCACTGTAGTGACACACTGAAGAATCCATCCAATCCATGTCTCATTGAACCCCATTCTTCTCATTGTTTCTTCGAGAAAACTCCATTCTAACCGATCATAGGCTTTGGTTATATCGGTTTTAAGAGCCATATAAGATTTGGATTGTCTTTTCCTGATTTTGAGAGCATGAAACACCTCATGTGCAATGATGATGTTGTCTGTAATCATTCTCCCTGGAATATAAGCAGCTTGGTTCTCAGTAATGATACCAGATAAATGTTTCTTCAACCGATTCACCAAAATCTTTGAAATGATTTTGTAACTGATATTGCAAAGGGCAATAGGACGAAACTCCGCCATTGTTTCATGAGCTGCAACTTTAGGAATCAAACACAAATTGGTATGGTTTTGAATCTGTTCCATAGACCCTTCTGTAAAAAATCGCTGAACTTCTTTGATGATTGCAGGGCTAATCTCAATCCAAAATTGTTGATAGAAAGCTCCTGAAAATCCATCTGGTCCTGGCGCTTTGTGTGGTCCAATACTAAACACCGCATTCCGAATTTCCTCAACATCTATAGATCTTTTGAGATCCTCATTCATTGCAGTTGAAACCGACGGTACAAAGTCCTGAAATACCTCTGAAATAAGAGAATTTGTCGTTCCTTAAGTTGTGTAAAGATCTTGAAAATATTGTATGGCCACATCTGCAATTGCACCATCTCCTCTTTGTAGAACTCCAGATTGATCGTGAATAGCAAGCACTGTTAATTTAGCTCGTTTAGTCTTCGCTTGATTGTGAAAGTATTTGGTGTTACGATCACCTTCACAGAGCCAATTATTCCTACTCTTATCTTTCCAGAATGATTCTTCATCAATGTAGGCTTGCAAAAGTTGTCTCTTTAATGTAGCTCGTTCCGTTGTTGTTGATTGACCTGAAGTCATAACTCTATCCAATCTGAATCGTAATGAATCAATATTCTCCGCAGAATTAATTCTGTGTCGTCTTTTCCAAATACAAATCTGCTTGCGACAACCTTGGATTCGTGAACTTAGAGTCTGATTAGAATCGTGAGTATTGGAAGGACCATTCCAACCTCTGAGTACACTATCTTTGAAGCCATCCTTACCATTTAATTTGCCGTCATATCTGAACATAAAACGTCGTTCTTCCACAACATCCGATATGTAAGTAACTAAAGGACGATGATCAGATTCTCCAAACTCAAGAAACTCTGTTTCTGATGCGGGAAAGAGATTTAGCCATTCCTCATTAGCCATTGTTCTATCCAAACATTCAGTAATAGTGTCGTCTCCCCGTTGACGCACCCATGAAAATCTATTTCCAATAGATTTAAGATCTCTAAAGTTACAAGTTCTAACCATTCTCCTCATGTTTTGGAAAGATGCTTCTGATCTAATCATGCCACCATTCTTTTCACTACCATCAAATAAGTCATTAAAGTATCCAAGAATAAACCATGGTTGATGGATTCGTGTAGTGGATATCCTTTCTAATCTTTCCCACAAATGGTTTCTAAAACTTGGATTTGGATGACCATATACAAAAGACAAGTAGAAACTAAATCCATTCATCATAACAAAGCAATCTACAAGGTTTGGAGAATGAAAAATAACTTGTAAATCTACCAATTGTTTCCAAAAGATGACTAAACCCCCACTAAGTCCTATTGGCGGAACTGTTACATAATTAAGAAATCCAAGTTCGCATCCCGTATTTCTGATATAGTCATCTTGTTGTTTGGTCTCCGAAAGGCAAATGATGTCCAGGAGATATTTGCGGTTTATCTCCTTAAGGCGTCGAACTGTCAAGTCAATGCCCAATCCTTGACAGTTCCAGCAGGCTGTCCTCATGGTGGAAGAGGTGGTTCAGGGCCCACCGCGCCTCCATTTGTTGTCATCGAAATGCTTGTACCACTACTTTCGCCATGTTCACGAACAGTAACTTTGTAAGGACCCATATCTGCATTCTCCTCTTCAAACTTCCTCTTTCTTGTCTCTTCATTGTCAATCTTACCGTAGATAGGATGAAATGGAAAAGGATTGAACATCTCTTCCATGTTTTGTTCATTGCCAAATGAACTGTTACCGTGAAACTCTTCAAATAGAAAGGGTTCAGCATCGACGTCATCAGTTCCGATATTCTCATCCTCCATTTGTTGGTCAGCATTTGAAACATCACCTTGATGAGCTTCCTCTGTTCCTTCAGCATCGTCATTGATCTCCTCAAGTATCACCCCCTGATTCGGAACAATCTCAGGAAACACCTCATCATTATCATCATCATTATCATCTCCATTGAGATGTTGGTCAGGACCACCACTTTGGATCAAGCAGTTGCCCGAATCGTGTGTTAAAAAACCACACACTTCACAGAAACCCCGAAGCCTCTCATATGTAAATTTGAGGAGTGTGTTGTGACCCGGTGTAAACTGGAAATTCCTTTGAAACTTTAGCGGTTCATCAATGTTCCAATTCAATTGAACACGGACGAACTCAACCCTTGCTGCCTCCTCCGCCACATAGTCGGTCTTCACGAAGTTACCCATGGCCTCACCAATTGAAGTTATCACTTCCACGTTCAGAAAATGAACCGGGATCCCTCGAATTTGAATCCAAAAAGGAATGAAATTCAACATAAGAGGGTCCATTGTTGGAGTCCAACGCTCCAACACCAACATTCGATCAGCAAAAGCCCAAGGACCTCTTCGCAGAACTAATTGCAGTGATTCTTCAGTCGGGAACACAAATTGGAAACGCCGTCCTTCAACGATTCTCCCAAACACAAGTCCGGATTGACCCCAATATCGAGGCATAAGAGCCACAATGGATCGAAGATTCTGCTTACGAGGCATAACCGGTTTACCAATAATGATAAACCTATTCTCTTCTGCTGCCTGATTGACTACAGCCGTTGGGAGTATGACCGGAGTATCATTAACACCAAGATCTATGTCTTGAATCCCTCTGCGGAGGTTATCTGCCATCTTGAACAACAAATTGTAATAACGAAAAGGGTAGTGTAGAATCGATCTGAAATGAGAGTAATAGATCGAGAATGTGTGCAGGAAAAAAATTGTGAACTTCTCTTTATATAAAGGAAAGTTTGAAATTGGAGTAACTGCAACATCACGATCGATTGAGTCATCAATCATGGAGAAAACCGTCCGGTAATGGCCGAAAGCAAAGGAACCACCACCGCCGTACTTAGAAACCGTCACCCAGAGGGTGAGAAACTGTCGGTAAAATAACCGTAAATAAATCGCTTTATTTATCGCCATGAAAAAAGGTCGAAATTATATGGAAACGCTAACAAAATATAACTACTACAAGCAGTTCAAAGTTTATGAACTTTTGGTTATTCTACTACAACTTATGTGGGTGATTGCAAAGAGCTATATAAAGCTTTAGATTATGAAGATAGAATTCAAGTTATGGATCAGTTTTTTAACGTCCTTATTCTCATCTATGTTAGAAAGATTAAGTACTGTATAATTTTCACGTAGTAATATAAGATTTGGATGACAAAATTTATAATAATAGTTAAAACTGTAAATGGTAGTTGGTACTTGGTAGGCTAGTTGTTTTAAAAGTTTTTAAGAGCGTTAATTTGATCTTATTTGGTAATAATAAATACTAAATATGATCAAACTTTATTTATGTACAATTGGTTCATATTTTAGGTTGCTTTAACGTCTTTTGTTGATGTTTTACTATTTTTTCTTTTGATTTCCCTAATGGCAATATTATCAATAACTGAGACCGTAATTAGTAGTTATAAAATTATTTAAAAACGTTAGTTTGATCTTATTTGGTAACAATAAATATTAAACGTGATAAAACTCTATTATAAACCTACAATATAAATGATTGGTCTAACATAAATTAGAGTAAATTAGCTAAATAACAAAAAAAAATAGCTATATTTAGGAAAATAACAAAAATTGTGAGGATTCTTTTGAAAAATAATGCGGTTTTATTTTTCCTTTTGTTAGTTTACCAATTTATGTATAATTATTTGTTTGCCAATGCAAATACTCTATAAATTATTGGTCTAATATTATAAAATATCATAATAATATACCCATCCACTATAGAGTTTTTTTTTTGTATACACATAGATGTTGAAATAAGAACTACTATCACTACAAGAAAATAGCCTAATACAGACGAACGATTTAGTTGGAAATCCGTCGTAAATAGCTCTTTACAACGGATTTCCAAGAAATTTTTCAAAATATGTGTGAAAAATCTATACTGAAATGAATATCTAAACTATATGACATTTCACATGGCAATTTGTATAGCGATTTGTGAGTAGTTATTGCTCTGACCATTTGTCATCGTCTTTACGACGGTTTCTACGTATGTAACCGGCGATATGGAGTCACCATCACCGTATTCCTTTTGTCGGTAGTTATCTCCACTATCCCATCTTTATTTTTTTGTATTTTTTGTAAGGTTAAAACTGTTAAACCAACATATAAAAAAAAACTAACTTTTTTGTAGAAATGAGCAATAAAATGCATATAAAATATACTCAAAGTAGTTAAATATAGGGTATAATTTATCAAGTTCATGCAAAGCATGAGTTACAATAGCTAATTAATGATTGATCTTAGATTGATATTCTCCAGAAAAAATTATATTACATAAACTAGTATTTGGAGAGAGCAATGCATCATAATCACTCGAAATAAAAGATAGAGTATATTGAACACTAACAAAAATTTAATACATGCTTTTATCTTATAATAACTTGCGATACTATTAAAATATTAAAATATAATGATCAGAGCACGATGCGAAAAAAATTAGATTTTTGCTATTTGAATTCTAAAACAGTTTTCTATCGAAATTCTAAAATCGAATTTTTTTTTATCTATTCTTTATTATTTTTTATATACTCGTTTTTATTTGATGCTAAATCATTTTCTTTCTAGGTTTTTTGAAAACACCCTATTTAAGTTTACAATTTTGTAAAATACCCTAATTGTAAAGTTTTTTGAAAACTTCCTCTTCTATAATGCGATAAGACTATTTAATTCCCATTTGAAACTAAAAATGACATATTTGATAAATTAAATTACACTAATTTGAATTTAATATTTACAACCATAATATTACCCTAACTTCTGTGTTTCGTTTTATTACCAAAACCATTTCGTCTTATAATTTATGTAATCACAACTTAATTGTTAATGTCATATCACTTTTTCGATATGATTTGTTGTGTTTAAAGCAAATGAGATGAAAAATTTCGTTTTGATTATCGAATTAAGTTTTTATCAAAGAGGCAAAGTATATAAGATTTTGTGCACTTATTAAGTTAGGCTAAACAATTCTCATTTAATAATTTCATAATGCACAATTGATCATTAGACGATGGATGTTTTCAAAATTACGTTTCTGTATAATATGAGTTTTTCAAACTTTTTTAATAAAAGTTGTCATTTAGTTTGTTACTCCAATAGTGTTTGATTGGTTCAATTATTTTAATATAGATAAAACTTGTATTTCTTTAAATTATAAGAATAATTCGATAACTTATTTAAAAAAAATTATGGAAGAAAATATTTTAGTATTTGTTAAAAAAATTTGTCAATTTAAGAAATGTTTTTTTATTTTTAAAAATACAATTTTCCTCTATGTAGAGTACATTTTAATAAAATTATATTTCAAAAATGTAGTTTCCAAAAACAAAATCAAAAGAGGGTATTTTTCAAAATTTTAAACTCAAAGAAGGTATTTTTTCAAATTTCCTCTTTCTAATATCACTAAAAATCCCACAACATATTTTTTTTTCTTAACATAGTTATTTGAGTGTGTTTGTTGTGCATTTGCAAAAATATTCGTCTAGTGCTTGTAAAACCCCTATTTTGAAAGCGACACGTGGCTAAACATCGTCCATCGATATAGATTGCAAAAAGAAAAGGAAGAAGAAACAAGAAAAACCCCAACATCTCAATCTCCGCCGTGTCAATCGCACAAGTCGAATCCGATTCGCCTCAACAAATTCTCCAGAAGAAATAGAATACCCATCAAGCTCTAGCATTTAGGGTTTCTCGAAAATCCATCAGGTCCAACAAATCAATTTAAGACATAAAATTATCATCTTGTAATTTTTTTTTAGGAGAATCCATGAACGTTGGTGTTCAATAATGGACACCTCTGTAACGCAGACTACACTTCCTTCGGAAGAAGACGATGAGTGGGGTAAGCAAAGCCATTCGATTGCATTCTTTTACATCCAAAATATTGAAATTAGGGGTTCTTGATTCAATCTTCAAAGCATTTTAAAACCCTAAATTCCATTATTCTCGATCTCTGTCGTTTTAAATCAGGAAGCTTTCATGTTTAACATACAGAGCATTGTTACAGTTCTTGTTTTTGTTCTTCTTTCTGGTTCCAGACACTGATGGGTTTGTGATTCCAAGCTTGGAAGTTGAAGAAGACATGGTTAATAATGATTCCGAAGTTGAAACATCAAATCCACCTTCTCTTAAAGTAAGTCATTGATTTTTTCTCTATATTTATATTCAATAAAAGAGAGTCTCAGTGATGTTAAATCTATATCTCTCATTCTGTATTTGTAGATTGAAGATGAAGAAAACATCTACCTAGGACCACATGGAGCTCCTCCCTCGCAGCAACAAGATAGTAATACATCGAGCCGCAAGCAGCGGTTTAAGCAGAAGCTGAAGGAAGCAGACCAGAAAATGAATGTGTCTGGTCGAGAAAACAAAATGGCTAACTTAAGAGAGCTCGTAGGAGGCGACACAGAGAAAGGAGCTAACATGGGAAAAGGTGTTTCAAGAGACTGGCTTGACCCACATTGCCATGAATCTCAGTTCGAGAAACGACGTCTCTGACCGGGGAAAATGAAATGTTGTGTATCAATCAGAATACGAGAAATTGCAAAGTCGTAAAACACTTCAACATTCCATGTCCTTTCTTTAGAGACGAATTTTAGTTTGATCTGCAGGTTTTTTGGGGTTTGGTTGTAGGGAGAGCATAACACCATTAATGTTAAACCAAAGCTTTACATCATATCAATAGCAATATTCGTGTAAATCCATATATCAGTATGTAAATTCTACGCTCAGGCATAAAGAAACAACCAGAGAGTGTGTGGCATTACATTACACAAATCACAGAGAAAAGCAAACAAAAATTTCCAAAACCACTCACTTTATATGCTTTATTGGTCTTGTGCACGTATAACTTAACAAATATTGTGATTTGTCTTTGAAAGATGACGATGGTAATAATGCTTACCTTTAGGGCTGAGACGTCTGAGCTAGACTGATGTCAGAAGTCGTTAGAGTTCCCGATTCATCGTAATCGAGCTGCTCAAATTCTTCCATTATCCCAGCAACATCTTTCTCATCAATCTTCCCCATTTCTCTCAGTTTATATAATATAAACTCTGCAGCTCTGCAACATACAAAAGACAAAGATAAGAAAAAGAAGAAGAAGAAGAAAAGAAGAAGAAGACAGAGAGAATATGTCTGATGTCTCACACGACAAGTCTATCATCATCGAGATCAGCTGCTTCGAGATCATTATTTGTGATTCTTCGTGTTAAAACCCAATTCACTAGCGCCCTCTGTTTGTTTTCTGCATGTAGCTCAGCTACATAGAGGTAGAACTGAGCCAAACATATAGTGCTGGTCAAGATCCAAAACGAAGCAAAAAGGCGTCCGGTCCCCGAGCTAAAGCTCTTATCGCCATATCCCAATGTCGTAATCGTGGAACAAACACAGTAGAAAGCATCGATAACCGCCATTTTCTCAACCATTGCAAGAAAAACTGTACCAACAAGGAAAAGAACTACAAGGACAAGGAAAGTCACATAGCATTTGTATCTCAACTTGTTAGTATGCAACTCCTTAAGAACTTCTGATGTACCGATGGATTGACGCAAATGGAAAGCCCTAACGAGCAAAGTCTCTTGCTTTTCGACTAGGTAATCCGCTGCTCGACTTAAAAGATGACCAACTAGAACCATCCCCGAGAAGACAAAGACACAAGCAAGTAGCCTCGAGGCAGAGCTATGAGGAACAAGATCACCATATCCAACAGTTGTCATCGTTACTATACAGAAATAAACAGCATCTACCACGCTATTGGTCTTATGACCAGCAATCTGGTCTCTCACTAGGTAGAAAGAGAGAGTACCAATGGTTAGATATAAAACCAACAACATGATCACTCGTCTGAGATTCGGGTTTAGATTCATAAACATTGGGTTTTGACTTGGATGAGGAGGTGGTTGGTCAGTTTTAACATCATCATTGTACAGAAAATCACCTCGAGGAACGCTTCTAGAGCGACGGATTCTTCTTTTTCTTGAAGAAGTTCTTGATCTTTGGTTGAAGTCTTGACCCATGGGAGCTAATTTCTCATCAGGTTGTAACAATGGCTCATGAGCTGAATCAGCCCTCGACATTCTACAATCAAACCAGGTAAATTAGAGTTGTTTAATCAAATCTCTTGTTAATTATGAACATAAAATCGAAATATTTGTCTAAAATTCTGTTATGGGAAATCAACATACAGAGAGAAAATATCAAGACCCAGAATTCAAAACTTGGGGGAAGATGAACAATTGAAACTTACCCAGAATTAAGATTTGATTGGATAACCAAAATGGGAAGAAACGGTCTAATCAGATCTCGCAATGGGTCTTCGTTGATGTTCTCTCATCACAGTTGGCTATTTCTCTTCAGTTCCCTCTTGTAATTTTTGTTTATAATTTAAAATTATCTTCTTCTAATTTTACATTTAATAGTATAACATTCAAAAAAGCATAGTAAACTACTAACCAACCGATGTTTCTCATTATTCTTTTTAAATATCGTACTGCAGTTGGTGATCCAAACCTTAAAACCTTTTTTTTGCTTAGGCCCTTCTAGTTGTATCAGAGGGTTCGACTTTCCTTTTTTAAAAATTTCACTCTCCCACGGTTTGGGTGGAGCATCCTTACCGGCTTAATTGCTACGGTATTTCTAGAAACTTAAATTATCTTCTTCCCTTTTCTGAGCTAAATTTCCTTTTACTTTAGTGCAAAACTTCCTTTTCTCTCTCAGCCTTACCAATCAAGCTAATCATCATAATAATTTCCCAAAAAATCGTCACAGAATATTGCGTCATTAACTGTGATTTCTCGTGCTTCTCCGTCAACCTATTACCAACGTTTGCCCACATCCGCCTTCAAATCATTCTCAAAAGCCGCAAATCTCTGACGGAAATGGCAGATAACCTCCACATGGCCATCAAGGGTATGTCCATCGAAGACGACGAACCCTTCACGCTTCCAGATACCCCGGAATTTACTGTGTACGATGAGAACTCCCTCAGCGTCTTAGGCCGTCTGCTCAACCCAGACTGTCAACCAATGGGGAAGATGATTAAAGACATGCCTAGGGTATGACGGATGCAAAACAGAGTAAGAGGTATTGCCTTATCTCGTGAAAAATTCCAGTTTATTTTCGATCGTGAAGAAGACCTCCTCACCGTTCTAGCGGACCGCCCTTGGTCTTATAATCATTGGACCATGGTTATGGACCGCTGGACCCCAGATCTCCCTGAAGATTTCCTATCCTACCTCAAGGTATGGATACGGATCCGCAATATACCTGCAAAACATTATACGGTGGATACTATGGACAAACTAGGACGATTAATTGGTGAAGTTAAAGAGATTGCTTATGACCCCAAAGCATCTCATAAAACAGAGTATGTTCGTGTCTTGGTGAATCTTCACACTGAGAATCCTGCAAGGAAATAAAAAAATATCAATCTCCCTGGTGGAGGTTCAGCTATCATAGAATACGAATACGAAAAGCTACGGAAAAGATGCTTCTACTGCCTCCGTCTCACTCATGAGCAACCAAGATGCCCATGGCTTAAAGCTGCAAAACAGGGGAAGAAAGAGATGGCCCATGGTGAACATCCTGCCATCCCGAATTCTCCCCCACCTATTACAACTGGTATGACTCCGTTAGCTCTTCCTGGCCCCCCAGGCTTTCCTCCCATTATGCCGGGTTTCACCAAAGAAATGAGAGATGCGGCCCTACAATATGTATCTCACTCCAATCCAACAGAAAGCCAGGCGAGAATCATTCGGGTCCAACAATCTCTAGAAGAGAACTCTGCGGAATCAAGACCAATAATGCCAAAAATCATCACTAATCTAGACAAAGGCAAAGGTCACGTTTTTAATTGTGCGGCGAAGAACAATCAGCCCAACAGAGCAAATGATCTACCTAGCAACTTAGAACCTCCTCCATCGCCACACAAACTGTATGACAATGAGGGGTCATCCACAGCTAGTTTCCCAGCAAACTTTGCAGATAGGAGTCCTACGGATTTTCGTGATGGTATATCGTCAAGAGAACCATCAGCCGGAAACTCCTCTGTAAAACAAAAAGGTCGTCGTCGGCCACCTGCATGGAAAAGGAAAACTCGTCCGAATCTTGGAGCTACGGTGTCACCGGCTCTATTAGAGATGACAACAAGCAATCCTCAGCTCAATACAAAACGCAAGGCTACAGACATTGTCTCAGCCTCATCCTCAAAATCTCCAAAAACTCAAAACAATACGGTGGCTTCCGATCTGAAGCCGCTGCAATCACAATGAGCGTATTAAGTTGGAACTGTCAAGGAGCAGGAAGCACCGAGACAGTTCGGAGAATTCGGGGAATGCGTAGGAAATACTTCCCTGATTTTTTGTTTTTAATGGAAACTAAACAGAAGTTCGGTTACATGTCAAAGTTGTCTAAAAGTTTGGGTTACGATGAACTAGTTACGGTGGAACCACTGGGTCTAAGCGGTGTTTTGGCGGTTATGTGGAAGGCAAGTTGTGTTGTTGAAGTAATTTCAAAAAACAAAAGGGTTATCGACATGAAGGTGAAGATGGGGTCTTTACAATTTTTCCTCTCATGTGTTTATGGGGACCCTGTGCGAGCAAACAGACAAGCGGTGTGGAATCAATTGGAAGAGCTGGGTATACAAAGAGATGATCCATGGATGCTTACAGGTGATTTCAATGAATTAATGTCCAATGAAGAAAAACTAGGAGGTTCAGTGAGAAGTGAATCAACCTTTTGGGGATTTCGAAATATGGCTCAAAATTGCAAGATTAAAGAAATCCGCAGCTGCAGAAACACTTTCTCATGGACTGTATGGAGAGAAGAAGGTTGGATTCAATGTAGACTTGATCGAAGCTTTGGCAATGATTAATGGTTCAATCTCTTTCCACGGGCTAATGTAGAGTATATGAACTTATGGGCCTCGGATCATAGGCCCATTCGGACCTGCTTCGCTTTGGAGGGTGATACACCTGGTCGTGGCCGTTTTTACTTTGATAAAAGGATGACAAAGAAAGAAGGATTTGCAGAGGTGGTAAAGAGAGGATGGTCGGATCCAATTTATGAACATCTCACAGTCATGGAAAGGATTATCAAATGCAGAAAAGAAATCTCTCAATGGAAGAAAGCTTCTGACCTCAATTCCAGAGACCACATTCTTCGCCTTCATGCCTGTCTTGAAAAAGAAGTGGCCAAGAGGCAACCAAATTATCAGCAGATGCAAAGATTCAAAAGAGAGTTGGCTCTAGCATACAAGGACGAAGAACTATATTGGCGTCAAAAGAGTAGAGAACAATGGTTAAAGGCAGGGGATAAAAATTCCAAATTCTTCCACAACTGTGTCAAAGGAAAGAAATTACAAAACAAAGTCCTAATGCTACTTGATTCAGAAAACAGAGAACATTTCTCTGAGGGTTCCAAAGGACACATAGCAACAGAGTATTTCAAGGAATTGTTTACAAGCACCAACCCTTTCGATCTTGACTCTCTGTTCCAAGGCATGCAAAGTCGCGTGTCGCATGATATGAATATAGTTACTAATCCGATTTCGTCTGAGGAAATTAAAAGAGCTGCCTTCGCAGTTAAAGGAAGCAGTGCGCCAGGGGAGGTCGGACTTACAGGTGTTTTCTACCCAAAATATTGGAACATTGTAGGTCCCTCTGTTACCGCTGAGATCATAACCTTCTTTGAGACATCAATACTCCCGGAAGGCTGGAACCATACACAACTATGTCTGCTACCAAAGGTGATTAATCCCACTCAGATGAAAGATATGCGCCCTATAAGCTTATGTTCGGTTCAATACAAGATTATTGCCAAGATTCTGTGCGATAGGCTCAAAGCAATCCTGCCAGAGATTATCTCAGATACACAAGGTGCCTTTGTATCAGGTAGATTGATCACAGACAATATAATCATCGCACATGAGATGGTTCATGGTCTCTGCACTAATAATAGAGTACAGGAAGAGTTTATGGCGGTCAAAACCGATATGTCAAAAGCATACGATCGTGTGGAATGGAATTTTTTGGAGGTCCTATTAGAGAAACTTGGGTTTGAAAGGAAGTGGATAAGTTGGATTATGTCGTGTATAAATACTGTCACTTACTCAGTGCTGCTCAATGGCCGTTCACACGGGTTTATAAAACCGGAGAGAGGCCTACGCCAAGGGGATCCATTATCCCCCTTCTTGTTCATCTTATGTGCTGAAGCTCTAGTAAGCTACCTCAATAATGCTGCAGCAGAAGGGAGAATCACCGGAATAAGCCTTGCTGAATCTGGGCCAGTAGTACCTCATCTCCTTTTTGCAGATGACAGCCTCCTAATGTGCAAAGCCTCGCCACAGGAAGCCAGAGAAATCACCAAATGCTTGCAACTCTATGGAAAAGCCTCAGGACAGGAGATTAACAAAACAAAATCATCTATCATCTTCGGTAAAAAAGTGGCAGTGGAGGCTCAACTTCAAGTCCAAGCAACCTTGGGAATTGACAAACTTGGTGGAGAAGGTTCATATCTTGGAATTCCAGAATGCTTCAGTGGATCCAAAAGGAATCTATTGAGCTTTTTGAAGGAGAAATTACATTGTCGTCTTAATGGATGGTTTGCAAAAGCTTTATCTCAAGGGGGTAAAGAGATCTTCCTAAAATCAATCGCATTAGTGCTTCCGGTCTACGCAATGTCAGTCTTCAAGCTGCCTAAGGAAACATGCAATAAGCTAACAAGCGCAATGATTGAGTATTGGTGGAGTAGTGGTGATTCGAGAAACAAAATATCTTGGGTAGCGTGGCAAAAGTTATGTAAATCCAAAGAATGTGGTGGTTTAGGCTTCCATGACATATCAATGTTCAATCAAGCATTACTGGGGAAGCAAGCTTTTAGAATTTGGAACAATCCCAACTCTTTGTTAGCTCAGATTCTAGAGCATAGGTATTTCAAAAACTCATCCTTCCTATCAAGTGTAGTTGGAGCAAGACCATCCTATGCGTGGAGAAGCATACTATATGGACGTGACCTTCTCCAACAAGGCATGATGCATAGAGTAGAAAATGGTAGCAACACCCTGGTATGGACTGATAAATGGATCAACGACACGCTACCACGCAGTTCCCACTATCGTCAAGATGCTACTGTGGACCTTACGCTGAAAGTCCAGGACCTAATTGACCCAGTTGTAGGCTGTTGGAAGGTAACAATGGTTCATCAACTTTTCTGGATGTTGATGTAGCCTTGGTAGTGAACACGACCATTAAACAACACCAAGAGGATAGGCTGGTTTGGAGCTTAACAAAAGATGGCCTTTATTCATCGAAAGTGGGTATAGATGTCTTGAAACATTAAGGGAGATGCTAGCCTCAACCTCCAATACAACTCCGCCTCTTGAAAAAGAATTGTGGAAAAAGGTATGGAAGGTAAAGGCTCCTCCAAAAATCAAACACTTCCTTTGGCGATCTCTACATGGCGCCCTATCAGTTAAAGCACAACTTCGGACCAGGGGTATTCTGGTGGATTGTACTTGTAACTCTTGCAACCAACACACACCAGAGACCATCTGTCATGTTCTTTTCCACTGTACAACGGCAAAACTGGTATGGGAACGCTTAAATATCCCTTTACCCATTGCAGGTTTCTCCAAAACCTCTGTTTTCCTCAATATACACCATCTCTTGGCTCAATGGAACAAAACATCCGTCGCTTGGCTCAACCGCAATTGTTTTCCATGGGTCCTCTGGCAATTGTGGAAATCAAGAAATTCCTTCATCTTCGATCAAAGGAGACTCAATGCAGATGATATCCTCAATAAAGCAAAGGATGATGTTATGGAATGGATGGCTCTAAACTGTCATGCATCAATACCAAGTGGAACTGTTGATCCATCAACCTCAAGGATCACATCTCGATCTCGATGGTGTAAACCACCTGCTGGGGTGGTCAAATGCAATATGGGAGCGGACTGGGATGAACAAACCAACAACGGTGGTGTAGCATGGATTGCTAGAGATTCTCTTGGCAAAGCCCTCTTCCTTAGTCGAAGATCGTATACCAATATGTCATCTTCTCTGGAAACTGAGCTTTGGAGCATTGTTTGGGCCAGTGAAGCTGGACATGATCTCAACTTCCAGAATGTGATTTTTGAGTCCCATTTTACTCAAGCCAAAGAAGCTCTCCTTCATCCACGGAGTTTCGCTCATTACAACGGTTTACTCGAACGGGTCTTTCAATCGCTACAATCCTTTGATAGATGGACTCTCTCCTATACATCTGAAGCAGGTAACCTTCTTGCTCAGGATGTGGCAAAAAGCGTCATCACGTTTGGTTTCCACCAATCTTACATCGCTCAAAATGGGCCTGCTTGGCTAACACATCGCCTCATGGACGAAGCGGCAAAGTCTCTCTAGTGTGACATCAAGAATATGTGCTTCGCCATCTCTCAACCAGTAGGCACCTCTTTCATATTATGGTGCCTACTGGCATTATGTTTTAATTTGTGCTTTTCTGTCTCTGAACCCATGTCACTGTACTCTTTTTATCAAGGTATTAAAACCCAGTGTTAAAAAAAAAAAAACTACTAACCAACCAAATAGGTCTAATTAAATGAAAATGACCGACAAAAAATCGAACTAGGTCTAATTTAATGGTTCTAAAATCTTGCTAGATCATGTTTTTTTGGTTAAATTGCTAAATACAGTAAAAACTCTATAAAGTAATATTCGATAAAGTAATAAACTCGATAAAGATATAAATTTTGCCAGTCCCGAGTCGGGTATGTGCAAAATTTAACACAAATCGATAACATGATAAGATAATAATTTTTTAAAAAATTCTATACAAATATATGGTCCCATTAATATCATAAAATAATAACTGGTATATATATTTTTCATTTCACGGTAAGTGGTGTTTTAGAATAAACACATTACTTAAAAATATATTCTATTTTCAACTTTTAGTACAAAATTAATTAACTTTTTACTGTTTTTAACCATTTATATTTAGTAAATTATTTTTTTAGAGATTAAGTTGTGTTTTATTATGAATTTTTGAATTTTTTTTTTTTTAAATTTATGTTAAGCATTACTTATAAAGTAATAAATTTTGGTGGTTCCAACATTATTACTTTATAGAGTTTTTACTGTATTCCTTTTCTTTTTTAGTAATTGTTGCAAATCACGAATATAAATGTTTGTTAAAGTCATTTATTATCTTGTAATAATACAGCTACCCATTTTTCATTTAATAATGCTGTACCACTACTTAGCCAACTCAAATCCCTCCATATCAAAAATGTCTAATAGTGTACATAGTTTTCTTTTATAATCTATTTTTCTAAAACAAGCTTCATATAAAATGTCAACAAATATTTTCAAATTTGTTTCCAAACAAAAAATAACCATGTGGTGGTAGTGGTAGTGGTTCGATTCGAGGACAAAAGGATTCATGAAAAAATACATGTCTTTCCAACCTGAATTCAGTTACCTCTAAAAACATTTTCAGTTTTTCACCTTAATTGATCCGTACCATTATGCCATATATATGTGACTAGGTTAGTACCCGTGCTTTTGCACGGGTTTAATTGTAACCAATAAATTAGTTTAATAAAATAATTATTTCATTTTGATGTAAAATTTTTAAAATGATTAGTATCATTTAGTTTTTGAAATCTCATTAATAACTAATGGATATTATCTCTTAGTATTGATTATCTATACTAATATATTTTAATTTATTTATATATTTATACTTATTTGATTAATCATGAATTCACAATTAAACAAATTTCCCTTAGTATGAATTATCTATATTAATATATTTAAAAAAAAATTATATGTTTATACTTATGTAAAATTTGAACTTCTCAATAATGTTTTATATATTTATTGTCTAAATTAGTTGATTACCTTATTATATTTTATGTTTATTCCCAAAAAGTTATAATTTCAATCTAGTCAAATAGAATGTAGTAACAGTTTTTTTCTTAATTACGATATTTGTGTAATCTTTACTTAACTTTGATACCGTTGATATATATATATATATCTATACATCTATATTTTTCAACATTTCAAAATAATATATAATGATCTCTTCATTTTTAGGCTTTTTAATTGGTAATGTTATAAAAGTATAGTCAATATTACATATAATTGCATAAGTGTAGTTAAATATGCTTAGAAATTTAGTATTTATTAGAATTAGTAATGTGTTGGCAATTGCATAAGTGCTCTTTTGAACATGGTCTGGTCAATATCAACTTGAACTCAAAATAAATTCAAATTGTGCATCCAAACTCTTTTATTTTAGGCCAAAACAAACGTTGACTAACTTTCCATTAGTCAAATACTAACGGAACAGTGACTAGTGACTAGAACGCCACATTGGCAAACGACTTTATTTTTATCAAAACGGTGACGTTTTGATTTTAGGCAAAAAAAAAAAAAAAAAAAAAAAAAAATCAAATCTCTAAATTGATTTCTAAACTTCTCGTTCTTCTTTCTCGTGAAGAAACACGATCCAAAGTCAAAATCTGCAAAAAAAGAGAGAAGACAAATGATCAATTAAGAGTAGAGAGGAGTAATTGAAACCCAAATCAAAACGTTAGCAAAACCCCCAATAACACCGATCCAATAAACCTTGTAAATAATACTCTGCTTCGAGGTATATCTTAGGATAATACACTTCTTTATCTTTATAAACCAAATAAATCTGAGTAGTAAATGGTCTCCGGTTGGGGTTTTACACGGTTTTGATTGAGAACCGGTTATCATAACGATCCGGTTATCTAAACCAGGTTTGAAAGAAGGGTGAGATTCGAGCCATTGTTTACGTTTCTCGTCTCAATTTGTGATTGGTTTCAAGATTGTGTGGGTTAGATCCGGATCGTCATAAAAACCGGGTTCGGGCTGGTCCAATTGAAGGTTTAAACCGAATCATTGAGTTGGTTCGTTGATGATGGTTCGTCGTAAACCGGTGAAGATTGTGAAATTTGAAGGTGAGAAGATTGAGAAGTAAGACCAGACGAGGATTATGACATGAAAGCTCCGGCGAGGAAGATGATCCTGTCGGAAAAATATACGGCGGTTTATGTTTTTGCACTGCCGTGTCCGGTACATAACTGTATACACGCCGTCTGATATACCGCCGTATATACTTCCCGATCATCTCCTTTATCCATGATTTTGTTCAATTTACAGTTTGTTCCTTTTCTATTTAATTTGCAATTTCTATTCAATTTTCAATTTAGTTTCATTCCCAAATAATTAGATCAAAATCAACCTGTAAATAATTCTGCATTTAGCCATGGGAACGCACCCAAAGAACAATTCAATCACTATATTCGGAACATCTAAGAAACATACTTCTCTGATTGTTCTAAAGTTTTTCTTTGATTTGAGTTTCAATCACTCCTCCTCTACTCTTAATTGATCATTTGCCTTCTCTCCTTTTTGAAGATTTTAAGTTTGGATGTGTTTCTTCACGAGAAAGAAGAAGGAGGAGTTAAGAAATCAATTTAGGGGTTTGATTTTTCTTTTTTTTTTGCCCAAAATCAAAAGGACACCATTTTGATAAAACCACAACCGTTTGACAACGTGGCGTCCTAGTCACTGTTCCGTTAGTGTTGACTAACGGAAAGTTAGTCAATATTTGTTTTGGCCTAAAAATAAGATCTTAATCAAAAATACCCCTTGACCAAAATATACAATTCTTTTGACGAGAAAAGTTTTTTCACTTTTTTTATAACCAAAACCTATGTAAAGACCAATAAAGGTTTAATGAATCTTTAAAATTACAGATCCAACCAATGAGATCCGAATCCAACAAAAAATCCAAAAAATATGGGTCCTAAACAAAAAAGATCAAACCCAATTTCTTTTTCATCTTCTTCGACAATCTTCTTCTTCATATGCTTTCTTCTTCTTTGCAGCCATTACTTACACTAAATTCTTCTCAAATATCCCTTAATCTCTTACAGATTCCGAGTATAATGATTTTGTGCGTCTCTCTCCATTAATCGACGAGTTCTCAATTTGTTGCTTGATTTAGAGTCTTTTTCTAATTTTGGCAAAGATGGTGTTGAAGTGAGGGTTATTAGGAATTCACCGGATATGAGGAGGTGGTGGTGGTGGATCTTGATATGCCCTTGTGCTCCTCCTTTCATTCCTTGTTTTCACACCTCTCGTCTTCTTTGCTAGTTTCGGGAATATACATCGACCGGTGATGGAGGTCCATGGCTCTGGTTTCAACTTTCAAGCATGTAAGTTAAATTGCTACATCAATTGTACTAGCGTTCACTGATTATTTCCATCTTCATAGGTCAATTTGATTTATTGTTGCAAAAATTGTTGCTAATTTTTATGGGTGATGATTTGATTCGGAATTTGTATTAACATAGTTGCAGGAATTTATTCTTGAACTTTATGCAAGTGTACTTGTATTCGAAACATGTGGTTGAATTTCTAGAGACATAGCTGCAAATACACTTGTATTCAAATGATTGAATTTCTAGAGACATATGCAAGTACTTGTTATTGAGTTATAATTGTATGCAAACGCACTTCTGTATTCAATTGATGAAGAAGAAGTAACTTAAAATGGATGTTTATGAAACTTGTATGAAAATGGTTGTTTTTTTGGTATTGCAGGCTTTTATGATGTTTGAATATTTTAGGTACTTGTGGTGATCGGATTTTACATACTACTTGTACTACTGCATTTTATTTATAGTACTATTAGTATTTAACATACACGTCTTAGTAAAGAACACATGTCTTAATAAAAACACATGTCTTAACAAATAAGATTAAAAAAATATACATATTTAACACATGAGCCGTCATATATTAAAAAACATTAAAATCTCTCATTTAGTTATATTCAGTTATATAGTAGTACAGTTTTACACACAGTCACTTTAGGCTAGTTTTCAGGTATTCTTAGTCATATTTTGGTAAAATTATAATTTTTCTAGTGGTAATGATCCAATTCAACCATTTAAACGTATTTACTAGCGTCTCGTGTATTCAAATGTGAAAAAATTCTCTTTTTGCTTACTTTACATAACAATGAGGCATGCTCTCATACATTCACCATGTGTGTAAGCTATAGTGTTAGATAAATAGTTATGTTTTTCTCTAATTTCAAAATATTTTTAGTAGTTCGTAATAATCAAGTCGAGACAGATGTACCAATAAGTAATACATACATAAGTCTTATACTACGGAAACAAAATGCAAAGAAAAACAAATTATTCAACATAGTCATAATCATTCATACCAGTTATACATATTCATAAGTCATACGCAGTAGTAGTAGTTATATCAGACAGTGAGAATTACCATTTGTATCTAGTTTTCTTCATGCACTCCATCTCCAGCTGTAAAGGTGTCCCGCATACCTCCCCGACATGTTCCTCTATGTCCATGTTCTCCAACTGACGCGCGCCGTATTTCTTGATTTCTTCCTTTCTTAACCACGTGGACCGGAGGCAACCCGTAGCGGATCTCGTTGAGTTCTGCCTCAGGTATCTGCCAAGCTGTGAAATGGGGTACATGATAAATCGTCTTTGTATATCCCATTGCTCACATCTCCACCCAATAAAATCGGGAGGCAAACTCATGATTGTGCAATTATTTTAGCAGTCATATCAGTTACATCAGTTATACGAAAACCCTAAAACTCTAAAAAATTTATTTACTTCCGATTTCCGATTTCTGTTTGATTATATCACGGTTGGATCACGGTTCAGCAAGCCTTAGAAGATGAAGAACCGAAGAATACTTATGCCCTCTCCATTGCCTCTGTTTTTGTTTACGGAGATGAAGAATGGCAATGACGGGAGAGAGAGGAAGAGGAAGAGGGAAAAATCCGTTGTTCTTTGCCACTAAACGAGAGAGAGAGAGAGAGAGAGAGAGAGAGAGAGAGAGAGAGAGAGAGAGAGAGAGAGAGAGGAGAGAGAGAGAGAGAGAGAGAGAGAGGAGAGAGAGAGAGAGAGAGAGAGAGAGAGAGAGAGAGAGAAGAGAGAGAGAGAGAGAGAGAGAGAGAGAGAGAGAGAGAGAGAGAGAGAGAGAGAGAGAGAGAGAGAGAGAGAGAGGAGAGAGAGAGAGAGAGAGAGAGAGAGAGAGAGAGAGAGGAGAGAGAGAGAGAGAGAGAGAGAGAGAGAGAGAGAGAGGAGAGAGAGAGAGAGAGAGAGAGAGAGAGAGAGAGAGAAAGAGAGAGAGGAGAGAGAGAGAGAGAGAGAGAGAGAGAGAGAGAGAGAGAGAGAGAGAGAAGAGAGAGAGAGAGAGAGAGAGAAGAGAGAGAGAGAGAGAGAGAGAGAGAAGAGAGAGAGAGAGAGAGAGAGAGAGAGAGAGAGAGAGAGAGAGAGAGAGAGAGAGAGAGAGAGAGAGAGAGAGAGAGAGAGAGAGGAGAGAGAGAGAGAGAGAGAGAGAGAGAGAGAGAGAGAGAGAGAGAAGAGAGAGAGAAGAAGAGAGAGAGAGAGAGAGAGAGGAGAGGAGAGAGAGAGAGAGAGAGGAGAGAGAGAGAGAGAGAGGAGAGAGAGAGGAGAGAGAGAGAGAGAGAGAGAGAGAGAGAGAGAGAGAGAGGTTTTTGGTTGTTGATTAATTGAATGTCAAACTTAATTAGAGGAAGAATTGATGTTTTGATTTTGTTGTTGGAGCTCTCTGTTTTGGATTTTTAACGCACAAAGAGAAAAGAGGAAGAGGAAGGGGACACGTGGAATGTTAGAAAGGAGGTTAATACTATATTAATAAATATAGAGGGGTAAAGATAAAAAAAAATTGGGGGGTAGTTAGAATAATGAGGGATAGTTAGACTAAAGTTTTGATTGTTGGGGTTTTTGAGATTAAACTCCCTAAAAATAAAAGAGTTTGGATACACAATTTGACTTTATTTTGGGTTTAGGGTTGATATTAGCTATATGTAAAAGACCAGGTTCAAAAAAGCACATTCGCAATAGTGTAGGTCCAAATTGGCATTTTTCCCGTCTATGAATGGAATGAGCTGGTTGATCTGTCTCAAGCGAGACAGGTGTCTACATAGGGTTGGACCACAATTTTCACTACAAGATAACATTGTTTTTGTCACCGAAATGTGTGACTGAATTTTTGGTCGCACATTTTTTCTACGAAAGAATGACTACTTTGTGATTGTTTTGTGACTACCGAAATTTAGTAGCTAAAGAGTCGCACATTTGCAAGTGACTATTTTAGTAGCAAATTTAGTCGCAAATGTGTGACTGAATATACATGTAGTGACAATTTTGCGACAAACAATGGGAGTGTCAATAGAGTAAAAAATGTGCAACTACTTTGCGACAAAATTTTTATACCTAATTCGTGACAAAAGCGTAACAAAAAAATGTAGGTAGAAACGTGGAATGTTGGACTACTTAAGTAGGTGAAAACCTGGAAAAGCAGTAGCTAAGTAGGTGTTAACAATTTTTGTCACTACTTTGGGTAGTAGCAAAAGAGTAGCAATTTATTAGCTATAAATAACGCTCGTTCCCACCGTAGTTCTTCATTCCCAACTTGTTTATTCTTTCTTCTTCATGTTTTATGTTTTTAAAAAAACCTCTCTAGATATTAAAAAAGCTTTATATTCTTTATAATTACGCTTCATGTTTTATGTTTTTAAAAAAACCTCTCTAGATATTAAAAAATCTTTATATTCTTTATAATTACGAAAAACAAATCTGGGGGTAAAATTAACAAAAGAGCGTTTGGTGAGATATCTTTTTATTTGAATTTATTTAAAAAAAATGTGGCATTCAAACCGAAATTGGATGTATGCTAGGATTGACCCGCAGACGAACAATATATCAAGGGAATTTGCAGATGGAGTGACGCAATTCATCAATTTCGCAACTAACCAGCCGTTCTCGATAAGCAGTGGAGGTAGGTTATATTGTCCTTGTGTACAATGTCCAAACTTGGGTAGGTTAAAACCGGCTAGATTTGGTCAAGGATTTATGCCAGGTTATTATGTATGGACTTACCATGGAGAAGATTACCATGCTCATGGGGTAGGAACTAGTAATCAGTATGATAATGTAGATTTGAGCAGCGGTAATTATAATGAACCGGTCAATTATGAAGAAGAAAATGTTTATGCCGGAATGGTTAGGGATGCATTTCTTGGTTCTGTTCCATTTAATGAATATCATCCTGGCCATGAACATGATCAAAGTGGAAATGATCATGTCCATGAAGAACCTACAGATGAGGCGAAACAGTTCTACGATATGTTAGAAGCTGCAAATACTCCCCTTTATGATGGTTGTCGTGAAGGTCTTACGAAGTTGTATGTGGCGGCTCGGGAAATGAACATCAAGCAAGACCATAATGTGGCTGAAACAGCTATGGATTCATGGTCTGATTTAATTACGGAAATTTTACCAGAACCTAATCAGGCAACTGCTTCGTACTACGAGATGGAAACGCTTATGCGAAAGTTAGGCTTGCCTTACCATACATTTGATGTATGTTTAGATAACTGTATGCTCTTCTGGAAAGAAGATCAAGATTTGCATTATTGTAAATTTTGTGGGAAAGCAAGATATAAGGAAACTGGCGGAAGGACAAATATACCGTTCAGCAAGATGTGATATCTACCAATCGGTGACAAATTGAAGAGGATGTACCAATCGATGAAAACGGCGGCGTCGATGAGGTGGCATGCAGAACACGAGTCTGATGACGGAATAATGTGCCATCCATCTGACACGGCAGAATGGAAAATTTTCAATAAAAATTATCCAAGTTTTGCGGAGGAAACGCGAAACATATATTTAGGATTATGTACTGACAGCTTTAATCCATTCGGTATGTCCAAAAATCATTCGTTATGGCCTGCTATCCTGACACCGTACAACTTACCTCCGGATATGGCAAAGAAAAGCGAGTACTTGTTTCTTACGATTTTGAATTCGGGGCCAAAGCATCCACGAGCCAGTCTAGATGTTTTCCTTCAACCACTTATCGAAGAGTTGAAGGATTTATGGAATTACGGAGTCGAGGCGTATGATGTGTCCACAAATCAAATCTTCAACCTTCGAGCCGTCTTGTTGTGGACGATAAGTGATTTTTCGGCGTATGGGATGTTGTCAGGATGGACGACACATGGAAAATTAGCGTGTCCAATTTGTAAGAGTGATACAGAGGCTTTTTGATTGCCGTCTGGGAGGAAGACTTGCTGGTTTGACTGTCATAGAAGATTTTTGCCCCCTCACCATCCGCTACGAAAAAACACTCGTGCGTTTATCAAGGGAAAGAATGTAGTTGACGACTACCCAACAGAATCTGTGTGTGGAGAACAAGTTTTGGAGAGTATACGGTATGTGGGCGTAGCCAAAACATCTGAGTGTGGTGGGAATGGCCATGAAAGAAAACCAGAGGGCTACGGAGATTGGCACAATTGGCATAAAGAAAGCATTTTTTGGGAGCTACCATACTGGAAAGATTTAAATCTACGGAACTGTCTTGATGTGATGCATATAGAGAAGAACTTTGAGGATAACATCTTACATACTGCGATGAATGTGAAAGGCAAATCGAAAGACACTGTCAACTCAAGGTTAGATATCGCACGATTTTGTGCTCGACAAGAATTGCATCTTGATGGACGTGGTAACGCCCCATTTCCTGTTTGGAGATTGACTGCAAAAGCCAAAGAAGCCTTACTTCTGTGGGTGAAGAATGAGGTAAAATTTCCAGACGGCTATGTAGCAAATTTAGCGAGTTGTGTAGATGTCGCTGGTGGAAAGTTATCTGGAATGAAAAGTCATGACTCCCACGTTTTTATGGAACGACTGGTTCCGTTTGTTTTTGCCGAACTTCTTCCTAAGAACGTCCATCAAGCATTGTCAGGTAAATAAATTAATACAAAGCTTATGTATTATATGTTCATTGTCGATATCGTACTCATCAATACCATTTTTTTAGGAATATGAGCTTTTTTCGAGACCTCAGCAGCAGATCGTTGGATACGAGCCGACTAAAAATTATGAAGGACAGTATGGACCGTCAATTGAGCCGCGTCTCCGCCTGCAGAGGTCTGCGTTTCCACATCGCCAACATTCACCTCCACGGGTTGAGATGCCCATGGCAGAAGAAGAACATGTCCAACCACAGCATGTGGATAATCCTGGAGCCGGTTTGGAGAACTTCGATCAACAGTTGGAAGATCTCCTTCATCTGCTTGGCCGAGAGAATCTGACTTTTTTGAGTCCACACCCAGTCCTGGGAAGAGAACCCTCTGGTAAGTAGTCATTTACAATGTCCATATTCAATTGCATCTGTTACATGTAGTCACTCAATTATGGTTTGTGTACTTTGAATAGGTTTGTCCGAGACAAAACTCGTTTGTCTCGTGATATTGGTGGAATATTGAGGCGGAAGTTCGATAAGGCTTATTTCAACTAGTCAGTTACGCCTCAATCACAGCGAGAGCTTTTTTTCCGAACATTTGCGGTAATATTTCATATAATTACTGTTAGTTTGTATAAATTATTTCATTCTTTTAGTAACTTACTAATTTTGTTTATTAACTCTTAAATGTAGCAAAAATACACATGGGATTTAGGTATGACTGGGCTGGTGAAGGAACAGTTCGTGGTCATTGCTAAAGAGAGGCTGAAAGGCATAGTCAGTCAAGCGAAGCAAAAGGGTGAGAGGCCTTACTGGATTGACGACTTACTGTGGCAGGAAATGTGGCTGACTTGGGACACTCCAGAAGCAATTAGCAAGAGTTCCATCTGTTTTGACAATCGAAACTCCTCGCGCGGTGGTGTTGGAGCTCACAAACATGTCTCTGGCCAGAAGTCATACCTCACAAGACAGCTCGAAATGGTTAGAACTTCTCTTTCTTTCTCTTGTTTTTGGTTTCCTTGTCAATAATGACTTCTCGACTTTCACATGAGGAGAAGTTAGGGAGACCGGTTTCATTTGCTGAGGTGTTTGTTAGGACGCATACACTGCCCGATGGCACTTTTGTTGATGAGAAGGCAAGGGAAATAACGACAAATTACGAGATCATTCTTGAAGATGTAATGAGGAACAAGGAGGTCAATTGCACAGAGACGTTGGACGATTCCGATGATGCTTCCACACTCACCATTGATGAACAAAATGAGATTTTTCTAAAGGTGAGTACGTCAATTCTACTTGATCTTTTAAAAAACTTTTACTTATGTGGTAAACATTGTTTGTGTCTTTTATGGTTTGTGTTGAACAAATATCGCCTTTTGCTTATTGAAGTTGTTGGTTAGATGTCTCTATTTCTGACCTTGCATAGACTTGAAATTGTGCAAATAGAGTTTACTGTGTAGAGTATATTTAGAATTCCTTAACTTGTCTGACATGTTTCCTTTTTATAGTGTACTAAAACATGTTGTAAAGGAAACACGTTTGGGCTTGGCCAACTTCAAGACTTGGTGAAAGGGAAAGGGAAGGTGGCTTATCCAAGCTCTTCTGACTCTGCCTTCTCGGAGATGCAGGATGAACTGAGAGATGCACGTGCAAAGCTCCTAAATCACGATCTAGAGAATATTCGCAGGGATCAAGAGCTTCAACACGCTCAGGCGCAACTCGCAGAACTTCAAGAAGCTAACAAGGAGCTGGGAACCTTCAAACTCATGTTCGCATATTTGAAACAGAAGACTGACTTCGTGGAGTACCTCAGCCAAGCTCAGACAACTGCAGCGAGTCCAACCTCAGCAGCAGGTAACACCGCACCTGACCCACCATCTGCTACGACCTCACCACATCCACCGGTTACACTAAATTAAGCTTTTAACTTAGTACTCTATCATCTCAAACTCTCTATGTGATTAAACAATATTTTGGTTTAGTTATAGTGTTAGGTGATTTTTTGGTGTTTCTATTGATGATCTATTTCGGCTAAACAAACTTTAATCTCTTTTTGGATTGTATCACTTTTAAATCTCTATTATGAATTTATGTTTTAAACTAGTTTTTGTGTATTTAATGTTTTCTGTTTTTAGCACTCATTAGAACGAGAAATAATGTCAATGCTTTTACATACAGGTAGTAGCTAAGAGGTAGTTATTTTGTTACTGATATATGACTAAAATTGTTCATGTTAAGGGCAACTTAGTAGCAAACTCGTTGCTAATAAGTAACCAACTTACGACTACGAACTCGTCACAGTTGTGCGACTATACAGAACAGTAACACTTTCGTAGCAATATGTAGGTTGTCACAACTATGTCGCAAATTTGCCATTGAATAGTTCTGTCCCACAGTGGTTACAAATTTACTACTGATAAATGGAGTAACAAAAAAGTCGTAAATTTGCGACTGATTTGTCACCGACTCAAATTTGCTACCAACATTTTGCCACGGAAGTTTCGGTGGTACACTAGTGGCAATTACGTCAACTGACACCGATTTGTAACTGATTCGGGAGTAGCAAAATCTGTTTTTTCTTGTAGTGTTTTATTTTGCCGCAAAAGAGAATTTTTTCCTTGGAACACGATCTCTCTCTCTTCTTTCTGACCCGAACCCGATCCGAATACCCGTTTATCTAGGTTTATTGTGGACATTATGTTTAGTGTCTCAAATCTTCTATATATTAAAGGAGTATCATTTTGATCTTATGTGTCAAGCTCTATTTTTTCTCACATTTTTTATTTAATTAACTAAAATTACTAAACTCCTACTGTACTCATATCCAAACACTCCAAAAATAACTTAAACTATATACCCAAACAAACTATAACTATTATTAAGTACCACTATATTCATAGCTAAACACTCCAAATACGTTAATCCCTATATTCAAACAAAAATTAAATAAGTTTGCTCATCTAATTAACATAACTCATATAGTTTTCTAAATATTATTTCAACACAAAATACTAATTTCGCTATTATAATGCATATTACCAAACAATTTTGAAACACCAATTAACTACTAAATAAACACCAAAATAATAACTAATTTATAAAATTGGAAATAGGTGACAAGTTTTTGGGTATATACACAATCTTCTGTTTTTGTATCTTTGATTCATATATCTTCAAAAAAATATGTTATGTTGATATTAGTTATTTCACGGGTGGAACACATTTTATAAAAAAAAGTTTTAAATTTAAATATGTAACATTGATCTAAAAATTCATGTATAATAAATTTATCAGTAACTACAATTGATTATTTAAATTTATTTATTTAATGAATATTTTATCCCGCGTAAAACGCGGATACTATTCTACTTGGTAATTAAACTCTACTAAAAAATCAGTATATATATTTATATATTTTTATGTATATATAAAGTTCATTTATAATATTTTTATCAAATATAAATAAATGTTAACAAAGTTTTAAAATATTAGTTATATTTAATTTTCTGAGATTAGAATAAAGTTAGTTTAATATCAATTTTAAAACGCAATCAAATTCTATATTTCTAGTGAATTATAAAAAGAATATATATATATATGTATAGTTATGTATTCGTTATAATTTTATTAATTGTATGTGTTTTACAGATGTTTTCTAGAATTAAAAAAAAAACAAGAAAAAGAAACAAATTTGTTTTATAACTAAAAACCATAATCTAAAAAAAGCTCTGGTCTATACAAAAAAAACCTTGTTATACTTTTCTATTTAAATAAATATAGTTGTCAAATATCTAAAAACATATTTATAAATTCTCGATTTGTTTGCAAAATCTTTCAAGTAATTCGTTTTTACGTAACTTCTCATATCTTTCAAAACGTTTTAAAATAGTAATATGATGAAACAACAAGATTGTTCTATAATCGCCTACATTTTTTTATTTTTAACTTTTGCATCACAAATCCAATGTACATCGCCATTTAACACAACTCATTTCCATGCCATTCGTCGTGAAAGTGCTTCTCCACCTCGAACAACATTAAGTGGTGTCAATCAACAAGAACTTAAGCAGAAAGATCTGATCAACCAACTACCCGGACAACCTCCAGTTAGTTTCAGACAATATGGTGGTTATGTGGCCGTAAACGAATCATCTGGTCGATTTTTCTATTATTATTTCGTGGAAACTAGCAAAGCAAATAACTCTTCTCCTCTTGTTATATGGTTTAACGGAGGTATATATCCCTCTCTATAAACTTTAAGTTATTATTAGAATTATTTATATTATCATAAATATAGTTATAGGAAAAACAAAAATCCAGTTTCCTTTGGATTCCAAATCACATACGAAAGATTTTAAAAAACAAATTTCTATAACCTATTCCTACAAAATCAAAAAAATTCCAAAATTATTGAGGACTAGACAAGTTTGTCGATAACATTTTTAAGACATTTGGAAAAATGTAGGACCTGGGTGCTCGTCATTACTAGGAGCATTTAAAGAACATGGACCCTTCCGCGTACATAGCGACGGCAAAACGCTATATCGTAATCCTTATTCATGGAATAATGGTATATTTTCAAATTTCTTAGAATATTTGGTTTATATTCATAATATATAATGAGACTGATAAGTATGCAATTACATGTGGGTTTGTAGAAGCGAACATGTTGTACGTAGAATCGCCGGCAAAAGTAGGATTTTCGTACACAAATACTCTATCGGATCTAAAGAATCAAGGAGACAAAAATACAGCAGCGGATAACTATGTGTTCTTGGTGAAGTGGCTTGAGAAATTTTCAGAGTATAAAGGAAGAGATTTATACATCACGGGTGAAAGTTACGCTGGTCATTATTGTCCCCAACTTGCCCAAATGATCCTTCACAATAAAAACCAAACATTCATCAACCTACAAGGCATTTTGATTGGTAATCCAGCACTCGACAGAAAAATCGAAGAAAAGGGCGGTCATGAATACTTGGTGAATCATGGTTTGATCTCCCATGAAAGTCCAAGAGATAAGAACAATCCTTTCATGGGTATTTTTGTGGACCTCTACAACGTATATGCTCCCACGTGTCAAAATACCACATTGACAAGTATACCCAAGGAAGACACCACAATAACTAATTTTGATCCGTGTAGTCTTGAATATATGACAGCTTATCTTAACAGAGCAAATGTTCAGGAAGCTATGCACGCAAACACTACTAAATTACCGTACATGTGGACAAAATGCAACATGGAAGCAAATAGCTTATGGAGCATGAAAGATAGATATGCCTCAATGATTCCTATAATCGAAGAGCTTACGCGTAATGGTGTTCGAGTTTGGGTGTATAGTGGAGACACAGATGCAATCGTTTCGTATACAGCTACACTGGACGTGCTACGAAATATGAATCTAACAGTTAAAAATATATGGCGTCCATGGTTTAGTGAAAGAGAAGTGGGTGGATTCACCAAGGAATACAAAAACAAATTTACTTACACAACTGTAAGAGGAGCAGGTCATCGTGTGCCGAGCGACCAACCCATACGTGCTCTTACTCTCTTTACTAGCTTTATTCGTAACACTCCTCTCCCTGAAACCCCATAATCTGTATATTTGACCACATATATAATTGAGTCAATCTCATTTAACTTTCCTTACTTTGTGTGGAAAATTCATTTTTTTCTTATCTATTAAATCACAACTCACTTGAGCAGTAAAATGATGACAAGTAAAAATTAACAATTTATTTAAAATTTTAAAATAGAAAACAAACTTAATCAAACGTTAAACTCTATGATTTTTACTTTTATATTTTGAAATCTTCTTCATATTAGATGATGACTCAACAAAGACATCTTCAATCCTCTGAAATATCTCCTTTTCAAACACCATTTGCTCAAATTTATCTTCCACCTTCATCCCATGCTATGGCCACTTGAGGATCCAGATGACGCTCGATATATATTACTCATCTCCTTAGATCCTATGAAAGAAGATTCATCAACAAAAAACATTACGACAAAGCTCTAAACCCGATTAAATTAGAAGCTTCGCAAAAATCGACATGAGACAACGAAACTCAAACATATTAACCCAATTAAAGAGTGTAAAAAAATCAATTTGGGAATTTGTTTGAATTGGATCTAGGATTTTTGATTGATTTTTGATTTGGGATTATTACCATTAGGGGTTGAGTTTTTTTTTCGGGTCAACAAGTCGAGTTTTAGTTCTACTTAAGTCTCAGTTTTGGATTTATATCAAGATTTGATGGTTATGTATTAATTTAATTATTAAACCAGTAAAACCAATCAAAATCGAATTTCGTGGATAGATAGATTTGTGAACTTTCATTTCGGGGACATATAGAAAGAGATGAAATTTGGGCTGGATATATAATTATATGATATTTTTCTATCCTATTTTTAACGTGGTTTTGGATTGGATAAATAAATTGACTTTGATTGCCATGATATCGTCCACCTCATCATTTCGTTATCGTTGACTAACATTGTTTTGGGTAATGTAAGAATCAACATAATAAACACTAGTTTCAAATAGTTAATTTAAATTATTATTGAATTCGTGTTAAAATTAGTCATATGTTAAACTTTTAGCACGAAAAAGAGAATAATTCAAATCGGAATAGGCCGTTTTTCCGTTAAATGGAACCTTAAACCATGATTTCAAGTTTTTGGTTTAGCTAAACCAAAGTGGACAACCATACTTCTAAAATTAATTTTTCGTCCAAGTAGTCCTTTCACATTTGTATAAAAAAATAATAACATGTTCACAAAATAAGACTTGCCACTAAAAAAATAAAAGAACAACTCTGAGATTGAAATTTAAATCCAGTGAAAGTAAATACTTGTGCTGTTCTCAAAAGTAGGTACATTCTGTAAATCACTCGAGTCTATTGATTAATGTTTTTTTAGGTTTCAGGCGAGGAAAATTCAAACAAAAAGAAGTTCTTTGATTTCATTAGGATAGTCAAGTTGAAGAATTCAATTTCCAGATAAGGACCTAACCCTCAGCTTGAAGAGTCTTCTGCAGGCAAAACGAAACAACTGTCGGACCTTTGGTTTAGCTAAACCAAAGTGGATAACGACACTTCTAATCCTAATTTTTTGCCCATCCTTTCACATTTGCTTGCATAAGAGAATAATTACATGTTCACAAAATCAATACTTACCTCTAAAAAATATAAGAAGAACAACTCTGAGATCAAAAGTTTAGCCCACAGTGCAAATAAATACCTGACTAATTGTGCTGTGTGAATCATTCGAGTCTATTGATCAACGTTTTTAAGGTTTCAGACGAAGACAATTAGGAAAGTTTCAGAAAACAAAAAAAACAAGCTCTTTGGTTCCAATAGGATCGTCAAGTACAGGAATTCACTTTCCATATAAGGACTTAATGATCAGCTTGAAGAGTCTTCTGCAGGCAAAACGAAACAACCATCGGACCAGCCAAGTCCCCCAGCGCGCACCCTGCATAGGAAAAACCATATAAATCATATGTTCCAAAAGTGATAACTAGTGAGTGGTTCTAATAACCCATGAGTAGTTCTAATAACCAGTGAGCTTACCGATCCACTGGCCCGTGGAGGGACGGATGAGGCAAGAGCATACACCGGCTCCAATGGCAGCAAACACTAAGGAAGCCCCAGATCGTACAGTGATACCCACAACTTTGTTTCCGAGATCCTTAGCTTGCTCTAATACCTGCACAGGTTCCTCTTCTTCTTCCTCCTCGGGTTTAACATACCGAAACACACATCTGTAGATTTCTATGCCTACCTGAACTGCCCATGATGCTGCAACTCCGAGGAAGTGTCCTGCATTTATATAACTTATATAAGCTTTAAGAGAAGGTCATGGAGAGTAGAAAAACAAAAAAAAAGGTTATTATTATCATACCTCTAAGAGTTGTCTGGCTGACTTTAAAGATGTATACATGGGTGGGCCACCCTCTCTCGGCTTTACGTAAAGCCGACTGAGGCACATCTGCATATGTGTATATATATCCGCTCGATCAGTTCAATGAACCAATACTGTTTTACTAACTTCTATGTCATACAATATTATAATTATAAGTTTGCTGTTGGAAGCAAACAAACTGGTGACTATGTTACCCTTTAGAAGTTTCCATGCCATACGCCGTGAGACATAACTCAAAGCCAGCCTTTCAAGAAGCCTCCGAGTGGTTACAACTGTGGTCTGGATCATACATACCCAAAATTAGCAATTCAAACAGGACATCACGAAGCAATTACAAAAGTAAGGAATCTTTAATGTGTATCATTCAATTTCAACATTGCAAGCAAAAACATTTCAGATGTTTGATACGACAAGAGAAAAGATCTGTAAATACTAACCTCACGGGCAATTTGCTTTGCCGACTTTTTAAGAGGAACAATCAAATCTTTGCGACCTTCTTCTGGGGCATTGTTTAGGAAATCCTCATCATCATCATCTTCTGGAGCCATTTTAGGTTCCAAATAGAACGTGAGAAGGGACCTCACTGTAGTCATTGCAAGTGCCCTGAACTCAAAGGCCGAGAAAATTGGCTTTGGCTCGATTATGTACACCTTAGAACTAGGAATGTATGTAAAAGGTTCACGCTGCAAAACATCCGCAGACATTTTTCGTATAGTTGCAAGGTAGTCATCATCTATTGTAGCTGCAGCATCACAATATGCAACTCGAGGCTCAAAAGCACTGTAAACATGAACAATCTGAGTCATTAATGTCGCAACAGAGCAATGAACAAAACAGAGTAACACTACGTAACCAATTATGCAAGTGATGGAAGCAAGAAAAAGAAAGACTACAAAATAACCTATTCATCAAATTAGATTGCAAAATATGATCTTTACTAGTAATTGATGTAATCTTGGATTAGTGTACCCAATTTAGCTCGATTAAAACCAAATCTGAAATCTATTCTTTTTCAATCACAAGTTTGTGAATAAGGCTTGCCAATCCTAATTAAGAACAAAATCACTAAAACTAGATTGTGATCAAATCCAATAAAGCTATCCAATCCGAGTAACCAATACATACCCGAAGAGAAACCTAGAGGCGAAAGGAGCAGAGGCGGCGGCAGATACGGCGGCGGCAGAAGCGACGGTGGAAGCGGAAGAAAAAGACGAAGAGTGAAAACTGTGTTTAGTCTGAGATTTCTTCAGTAGATCTGATAATATAGCTATTCCCGCCATTACCACAAGCTTATTCGATTAATAATTCTCTCGATGCTTCTCAATTGAAAGAAGAAGAAAAGAGAGAATAAAATCGTTGCTCGGAGTCGTACTATTCAGTTTTCTCGAGAAAAGTGATGATTATAAACTTCTGGGTTTCAAGGTAAGCGTAAGAGACGAAAGAGAAAAGAGATCTGTTGACTTTCCTTTGACTTTCTTTCGTTTTATTTAAAGGATTAGCCCATTAAAAGCCCATTAAAGGCCCATTACAGGCCCAATAAGTTTTCTGATATTTTCGTCACATTTGTCTTCTCTTTCTCTTTCAGCAAGCAGCTGCTTTTTTGCCAAACCTCTGTAAACTTTTGCAATCATCCATGGGAATCAGAACTCATTTTCTTCAAGTTTACTTTAATCAGAGCTCCTCGTTTTCTTCTTCTTCGAATCTTCGAAATCGATCATCGTGTTTTGAGTTTCCGCCGCTATTCTAAGCATCTAAACTCAATTTCTGGAAACCATTTGAGTAAAACCCTCAGAATCGACACAAAAATCATAATTTTTCCTGAGATTCTGAGATGCCCATTTCGTCTTCGTCATGCTTCAGCTGATTTCCATAGTCAAAGCCGTGTCTTGGTGTTTAGCGGCGCTCTCGAGCTTAGATCATTGCTTCCACGGATTCGTCTCTGATCTTTCTGCAGATCTTCGTTACTTTCCTCTCACTGGTGTTTTCTCCGCTTTCTCTAATCCTAACTTCTTCTTCGTCCGGATTATTTGATTTTTCCTCCCCAAGCTGGAAAATCTACACAGAATTGGACCATTTAGCTCTGTGTAGGAAGCTGCTTCTATGTTGATCAGAGTTATGCATTAGATCGGTTAAACAGTTCACTTTAGGGTTTCCACGACACTAGGAGATTTAAGGGTATTTTTGGGGGATATATAGATTAGGGTTGCTTTAGACCATGGCTATGAATTGACTAGTTAGTTTTTCATCTTATGTAAAGAAGGGAATTTGAGGCTTTTGGGTCCATTTTCGTGTTGGAAAAATGTGCGAGAATGATCCTAATTTTGTGGAGTGGAAAGAGCATTTCGTGTCACAGGAGAGAGGGAACCGTGTTGTTCATTACTTTCTGAAGGATTCTGCTGGTGAATCAATCTTAGCTGTGGTTGGAACTGAGAGAAGTGTTAGACATATGTTCTATGTTGTTTCTGAGGATTTTGTGCGTATTTATGGTTCTGAGAATTCAATTCATGCTGGCTTCAAATGGAGGTCGAGAAGAGAGGTTGTGGACTGGCTCACTTCAATGCTGTCTAAGCAAAGTACACAAGGAAACTGGTCGAGTAGGCATTTATCTCTATCTTGTGTCAATTTTTCTGGTGGAAGTCTCTTCTTTACTCTATAACCAACTATTTGACGAACTTGTTTACAGAGTCTCCAAATTGTGAATCAGGAGAGTCTAATGGATCTCCTGAATTTCCAAGCAATGGATTTACTGCTCAGCGAGCTCAAGCAACTGAAGAGGTGATGTGTAGCTGCTTATTTGGTCTTTGAAAATAGTTATTGCATTTTCCTCTCCTGTAATACTGATGGGAAATTCTCCTTCACAGGTCCGCCTTCCTATAAACTTGAGGGTTCACAATTGGGAGATTATGTGGTCAGGAACTTCCTGGATGTGTGGGAAACAGCTCAAACATTACCCTTCATTTTGCAGGAATGGGACAACAATAGGGGTAAGTTGAAAACTTGGCATCTTTTGAGTATATCCATTTTCTGGAGGTGCTCGTGCATGCATAGTACGTCTTATGTTGATTTTTCATCTTGGTTTGGATTTGTTAAGAACTTGATCATGGATAGACCCTTTACTCACTTGAAGGCGTATTTCTTCTTTTGCATTTTCAGGTTCAGTCTTTTGTCTTTGTCATGAGCAAAGGGGAGGACAGGTACGTTGCATATCTGGAAGATATGTATGAGGACAAGCGTGGCCTGAAAAAGGTCAAAGTGAGGTGGTTTCACTACACAAAAGAGGTGAAGGGTGCAGTTGCTCTCAAAAACCCACACCCAAAAGAGGTTTTCATCACCCCTCACTCACAAGTTATCAGCGCAGAATGTGTTGATGGTCCTGCCACTGTCTTGACCCGTGAGCATTACGAGGAGTGTATGGCTTCTTTTCCTAATTCTTTATTGGCAAAGGTACACATGTGTTATCAGCAACTCAGGAACAACAGAGTTAAACCTTTTGACTTGAGTAAGTTGCGTGGATATTTGGACCAACCAATCATGTCTTGCTTAAGTTCTATGGAAGCTGGTTCGGTAGACTGTGCGGTGAATAAAGAGGAAAATGAAGAATGGAGTGAGGGTGAGAATGTAATGCTTGGTGCTGAGAGGAGCAAGAAAAAACAAGCGAGAATGATGCCTGAGAATCTGTTAACAATTTATGAATCCTCATGTAAGAGACTCAAACTTGATGCCTCGGGAAAAAGATTTCCTTCCCCAACTGATGTTCATAAACATCCTTCTTACAATGGAGTGATTAAGGCTGATGCAAAAATAGAGTATCTGTGTCAAGATAGCGGTATTAGAGGCTGCTGGTTTAGATGCACTGTCCTGGAAATATCCAGAAGACAGGTAAAACTCCAGTATGATGATATAGAAGACGAGGATGGATATGGAAACCTTGAGGTATATATATTTGCTTCCACAGCCATTGGCTATTAATTTTGTGTCTGGAAGTGGTTTCTATCACAATGTTATGTTTGTTACCTAATTGTTTTTCTTTCTTTCTTATTGTTTTGGTAGGAATGGGTGCCGGCTTTTAAATCTGCTATGCCTGATAAGCTTGGTATGAGGTCATCCAGCCGCGCAACAATCCGGCCTGCTCCTCCTGATGCTAAAACAGCCGACTTTGATCCTACAATTGGTGAAGCTGTTGATGCATGGTGGAATGATGGCTGGTGGGAAGGTGTTGTAATTGCCATTGACAAACCGAACACTGAAAACTTGCAAATATTTATTCCTGGTATGATTTGCTTTGATCATTTTCCACTCTCGGAGACTTCCTCCCTATTTCTGTTAGGGCTGACATGTGTTTTGTTGTCATGATGTTAGGGGAAAACTTATGCGTATCAGTGCAAAGAAAGGATATTCGGATTTCCAGAGACTGGGTGGGAGACAGCTGGGTTGATATCGATCCTAAACCTGAAATACTCTCTTTTATATCAACTACTGTTGCCCTGGAAGCCATGGTTTCCATGTCATCCATTCTTGCAAAAGATGCAAAGGCAAAGCCCATTGCTATGCCAGATATTGTTGAGGAGGCAAAACCTGAAGGCGATAAACCGGACAAATCGCTTTTAAGAGAACCAGACAAAGAGCATAAAGATGATGTGGTTGTTAAGGAGGATGATGAAAGCAGACTTTCAAAAGAAGAGGATAAAGAGGTTGGAAGTAACGAAACTAATTCCTATATCAACCATGGAAATACCGTGCAGGACCACAAAGAAGATGATGTTATGCTTAATGATGAGAAGCCCCGCAAATCAGAATCAGTCTTCACTCTATCAAAAACTACTACCACGCTGGTGACAACGTAAAGATGCTTTCTTGAGGTCATATATAATGATGGTTATTCTGGTACGTGCCACATCTCTGGAAACTTTGTTTCTTAAATGTGTATATATTGACTTAGTTTGCAGAAGAAAAAAAGTGATTGTGGGTTTGACTTGGTTGGTGCTGAGGAGAGAGGAGTAGGTAAAGGTTGTACAGAAAATTGAAGAGGCATGATTTTGGTGGTTGCATTTTGTTTTAACTTATCTAAGCATAGGAGTATTTAGGAGTTGGCTATTTTAGGTTTATGTAATGTTGTTAGGAGCAAAAAGAAAAATCAAAAACTACTTGTAAACCACTTTGTATCGGCTTGTAAGAAATTTATCATCTACAAAACCAAAACCTGGGTTCCATTTTACTTGTGTCAGTTGCAACACGCAGATTCTATTTCTCTCTGCTCTGCTCAGAGTCAGTACTAATTACAAATGTATAAAGTATATTAGGTCATCATCTCCTGTTAGTACTAACTGGACCTTTGTGAGTTTTTTTAATGCTTGGTTCACAAAAGGGTTCAGAGTCTCAGCCATTGATCTCCATATATGAACTCTCTCCCAAGAAAAGGCTTCACTTCAACTTCGGTAAGATTCTTCGACCACGGTGCTCGACCTCCTCTCTCTGCTCCTCTTCCCCTGCAATTATACTCCCCAAACAGCACTTTACTGCAAAAACAAAAGGAATATAATCAGTTTCTTAGTTGTTTTCAGATAGAAAAGCTTTAGTTTCAGTTTCAAGATCCTCCTATTTTCTTAACCTTTGTCTGTCAGCTAAATTCCAGTCATTCCAGCCCACAGGAGTGATAACATCATCTATGAAACAGTCTGAGTAAACAATTCTCGAGTAGTTTCCCCAAGCTCTTCCCAGGTAAACCTTCCCCGTACCACCGACGTCACAGTTCACAAATGAAAACCCGGTATCGTCATTCTCCAAGTCCCTATGGTGAGCCGCGATCGCACCATATCTCTTTGCGACTGAGCGGATATCACAGTCCTGTGGTTTTACAAAACACAAAAAAAGTTCAAAATTTTATATTTTTCAGGTTTTGATACAAAAGAAGAACACAAGTGAATGAATGGTTTTTGCCTGGTAAAGCGATTTGGCATTGCCAAAGATGAAATCAACACTTCCTTGGATATGACATTGGTAAAAGTAGTGAGAACCAGTTGCATCATTAAGAGTATCTTGTGATCCCAAAACTCTAACTCTATAGAACATTGCTTTATCTCCTGTTATTCTCAACGACGCCGCTTGCTTCCCTGTATCTCCTGGCTCAGCCACCACCGTGTTCTGCCTCAAAATTCATAAAGAAAATTCAAAAACCATAAACCCCCAAAAACATTCATTTAGAAGAAAGAGGAAGAGATGGTTTTAAGAACCTCGAAAGTAATGGCAGTGGCACAAAAGAAATCAGACTCAATTGAAACAGTGGCGGTTCTATAAGTGCCTAGCTCTTCACCATTGATATCACGGTCTGATGCTTTATCACTCCAACTAATCACTGTCTCTCTCGCGTAACTCTCATTACCTATGAACGAAATATACGGTTTTGTCCTCGGTACCATCACCTTCTCCCTACAACCACCAATACATCATAATGTACGTAAGTAAATCATACAAAACAGAGTTATAAGTTATAACGCCAAAGATTCTGACAAAAAAAAAACAGAGTATGTAAATAGAGAATAATATTACAAAAACTACCCACGTAGCTGATGTGTGTAGAATATCCCACTAACCCAAGAATTTAGCATCAACTGCTTTTAATAAAAAATAAAAATAATAACAAGAAAATAATAGAGAAGATAAAGAAGAATTGGATCAAAACACAGTTTTGTGTTTGTGTAATTAAAGAAAGAAGAATGTTTTAGTTAAATAACCTGTAAATTCCAGGAAGAATGAAGATTTTAACTCTCTGTGAATTGGAATAAGGAACCATATCAACAGCTCCTTGAACTGTAACAGAGTCTCCACCTCCATTCTTATCAACCACAATCACTCTACTCGCGTTTCCAGCGTTTGCGTTTGCGTTTGACTCCAACCATTTATTATTGTTCACCTTCATGTTAAAACCATTCATTGTTCCTCCTCCATCTTCCACAACTCTCAAGTCTTCCCAACTAATGTAATTCCTCAACTCATTACTATTACCTTCATCATTCAACAATCTCGAAGTCACTAAACCAAACAAAACACCAAAACAGAGCAATAAAACCGCGGGAATAAAGACTTCGACTTTCATGGAGAATGTCTCTGAAAAAAAACAAAACTGAAATCAGAAGAAGATGAAAGCTAAAACGTTAGTGTTTGTTTTGGGGGTTTCCGAGTAGTGGAAAAAAAACGGTTTTTCTTTAGTGGGGACTGATAAGTTAGAAGAAAAAAAAGCTTAGCAAAGTTTACGTTTTTATTTTCTTCTTTAAAGGATTTTGATATTTTGGAGGTGAAAGGTCGTGTGAGAAAGATGGGTTTAATAAATACGAGGAGCCTGTCTCTCTCTTTGCTTGTATTGTCTTGTTTAACTCCAAAACTCCATATATATAAACTCTTATCATCTTCTTAATTAAATTTATAATTTATATGATATATCCTTCAACTAAATTAATTTTCTAGGGTTTTTAACCTCAAATTAAAATTTGTAATATTTTTTTATTAAGATTTATATTTATCTTCTTACAAATTTTTAAAATATATGTAACTATTGTAAGATCAACTCATTATTACGTTCGAACACTCCAATATCTTCTTACAAATTATTATTTTTATTACAATTTATAGAATAATTTTTTTTTTGTATTAGATTAAAAGGAACATTTTAGACTATTTATTTTGAAAATATGTATCTTATTAAGATAAGTTCAACCTTATTCTAACAATGATTACAACATACTAAGAGGGTGTTATTCAATGATGGATTTTAAAAGAGTTTAAATCTAATCAAAATCCACTGTTATTCAATCAATGATTAAATCTTATTTTAAAATCCCGTGTTATTGGATATGATATTTGTAAAATCATGTCCTAAGGATTTTAAAATCTTGTGTTATTTAATAGAAGATTTCAAATATATAATTAAAATTCACTGTTATTCAACTTTAAAATATTTTGGAAGTCTTTGTTTTTTAATGGATTTGAAATCACTTGAGGATGGAGTTTAGTGAACAAATAATTAAAAATCAAATCTCAATGATACTGCAGAAATTTTAAGAGTCCACCCAAATAAATTTCATCAGAGTTTAAAATTTCAAGGATTTTAAAGCTTATGGAATTGATTTCAAATCATTCATCCAATAACACCCCCTAATTTAAAATATGATCATACTAAGATTTTTTTTTTTTCCATACTAAAATTAAACTATATCGTATGCTTGAGAAAAGGATACTCGTAAATCGTAATCGATACAAGGATTTGTGTTTATGTGAAGTACTATTTCTACCTACTTTAATCCAGTTAACAAAGGATATTTAACCTAAAATCTAACACTTTTAGTTAAGTTTTTGTACGAGTCAAAATATACTGTCAAACACTAAATATATTTTCATAAAATATAGATTCCTATCTATGCTGGGTTCATTTATACTAGATTTGTTTTGTGTAATATAAAATTGGTTGCTTTGGACTGGTATCACGTTATTAAAAATAAATAGTTTAGAGATGTCTAGTCCAGTTTACAGGTTGAATTTGGTTTGAATATCTATATATTTCACAGAATCAGACAATCAAATTGAACTATTTCTATTTTCGGTTTTCAAACCTTTAAACAAATATCTTATACAATATTTTAAAGTTTCATTAAGTTAAAGCTTTGACAAATTGCCATGTGTCACTTTTAGTGTTGGCAACTAATGTCCATTTTCATATTTAGAACCTAATTTTTACTTAATTATGACATTTACCCTTCTAGAACTTAAAATTTTTTATTGATTTTTTAAAAGAAAAATGTGATATCAATTTTAATTTAAAGTAACCATTTAATGTCAAATTATCTTCATGAGTTTATTGAAATATGTAAAACCATATTCTAATACATATTCTTTTTTTACAATAATATGATAGATTTTTATATATTTTAAAATAATTCACATAAAATAGTTTAAAATTATTGTTTAATTTTTAATCTTAACTTCACTAAAATTATATATTTTGGACATAATTCTTAAACATCACTTAATTAGCTATATATATATATCTTATATATACAGAGGAACAATGTTATATAGTTTTTAATATATACTTTTATATATATATACTTTAATATACCCTAGTATATAGTATACTTTAATTTACATCTTCAAAAGCTAATTAAGGAAAGTATGGGAGAAATTAGGTACTTGGGCAAAATATAAATAGTAAGATAGAGAGTTATTGCAAGTTTACCGGTTGAATTAGGTTTGAATATCTATCGATTGACAGAATCAAACAAACAAATTGAAATAGAATCTATTTTCCTTTGACTCTTGTCTCGATTTTAAACAAATATATACATAATTTAAATTTGAAAATATTTTCCAAAAGCTAATTAAAGGAACGTATGGGATAAATTAAGTAAGTAGAGAAATTCTGGAGCATAGATTCTTTCACTCTAATACGGGAAAATACAAATAGTAAGATGGAGCTACTATAATAAGTAGAAGAAAAAAATTATTTTAGTAGATTAATAACAATTATGAACATCATCATCTTTTTCTTTAGAGAACAGAAGAAAAGTAATAACCGAAGGAAAATGAAAAGATGAAGGCAAATTAGAAAATAATTAACCAGAGGATGTGATTAAAGAATAATGAAACTGCAAACATGAATTTGGGGGTTTGGCATTAATGTTTAATCACAATTTAAAGTTACGTTTACTCATTAGAGTTACGTGTTCATATGCAATATGCAAAGATGGTTTAATTTGGTAAAACATGACCTCCTCTATAGTTTTATTATTTATATTTATTTTGGTTGTTACTTCAATTCTAGCAAATAAATTATTGAAATGCAATAAATTAGCAGTAAGGGCAGAATTAAACTCAATCTACATCACTTGAATCCCTCATTCAACCTCTGTGTGTACAAGAACTAAGGATCAAACAAAACAACACTTTATTTTACTCTTAGTATAATAAACTATATACGAGGCCAAAAAACACTACACAGAAACTGTTTTTCTCTTCTCCATGATTTCACTAGAAAGAAGAGAGTACAAAAATAAGAGTAAAACTTTACCACAAAACACTGCAGAACTTCAAGTTTAGACAAAACCTGGAAAATACTGTGGGAACTCTCATATGGTAAACAAAAATGAATGACGTCTGTTGCCACGCCGGCCTCTCTGGATGTTTCTCTCTTGCAGAAACTGTACATCGCGTTTCACCGGAAGTTAGTGGTCATTCACAGTTCTGCTGCTTATGAATCTCCTTTACCGGTTTTGAAACAATAAGAAACTGTAAGTGTTGTTGACTCGTTGTCTGTGATCAGGAACAAGAGATTTTCATCATCATCATCCTCTCTTATCATACTTGCTTGCAAACTCCTTGAGTAAAAGTCTCTGACGAAAGGCGAGATACTTATCTACACTAGTTCCAGCCCATTGCTGGCAAAAGCTTTCATCGTTTGGAACCAATGAGCTTAGAGGGAATGGCCCTTTCCGCACTTTCTTTAACTCAACCAAGAAGCGGTGGCGTGGACGTATCCTTTGATCCAAGGACAAGCTCAAGTACATTGGGTATTTAGTCAAAATGTGCACTTCATTCTTTAGCTCATTGACCAAATACATGTACTTAGGCTTTAGATTATCTTCCAGTGAGAGAGATAAAACCTATTAAGACCAATTTGAGAAGTATTAGAAGAGCAAAACTCAAGAGATTTAAGTTTGAAAATGAATCAAGAAATCTACTAACCTGTGTAAGGCTAGTTAAGACTTTCAATATATCAGAATTGCACATCCCAATGCTTCTAAGGAAATTGATTCGAGGCAAGAATCCATCATCGATACTGTAGTGAAGAAGCTGCGGATGTTTCTTCACCATCTTCACAACACTGTCCCTAGGTGCTCCTAACTCCTTGGAGAGGAACATGTAACGAGTATTCCATGTTATGTCGAGCCGCTGAATCAGAATCTGAGGGCTAAGTTGCACAACTTTGCCAACATCGTTTTCATTTATCCCAACCTCTTCGATCAAATACCTTATCGTTGGTCTCAGTGAATTCTCGACACTGTAAGAGAACAGAGATGGAGTTACAGCAACTATCTGTCCTATTTTGGAATTGGGAATTCCAAGACCCATCAGAAAGGAAATGTGAGCTTTGAGATTGTTCTCAACCGTGTATTGAAGTATCTGTGGTTGTCTCAAGAGCATCCTCTTGATATCTCTGTGCTTAACACCAACACTCAACAAGTAATCGAGTCTCTCTTGCGCTGATAACACATTAATCTGAAGAGAAGGCATGTGCCGCTCATACATTTGAACAAAATGTGATTCTTTCAAACCAAATGTGCTCAAGTAATCCAGAAGCGGTACCCATTTCGGATCTATATCAATCTCTTCTGAGAGCCGAGGGTACAGTTTCTCGACATGTTTCCTCGAGCTCACCTAATGAAACAAAGAAAAACACAATTAAGTTGCTTTCTTCAACACTTATATCTCTCTATCTCCACCAGAGAAATTCATGCAATCTTTTACCTTTCCTCTACCATCCAAACGCCAAGAATCCTTCTCCTTCTTCTTCTCAGAAGCATTTCGAGTAATCCCAATATCTAACTCGTCTTCATCAGTATCGCTTTCTTCAGGCTTTTCCCAACTTTTCACACTCCCCTTCTTCCCACCTTCACAATACCAATTCCACATCTTAGTACTGTAAATCCAAAGCAACATTGAATTCCAAGTTCAAATCAATCTCAAGTTCTAGTATAACAGCTTTCAAGAATACACAAACCTTTCTTAGCAATGGACTGCTTCTGTGACTTAGGTTTCTTCTTTTCATACTCTGTGACCTCTGCAAAGTCATCCTAAAGAAAACAAACCCAAATTTCACTCTTTTAAACCACACATCCTTAAAGAACCCTAAACACCCAAAATAGCCACACAAGATCTAAGATTTATAGAAATCAATCAAGAGGAAAGAAACTGACATTGAGTAACCAGTCATCATCATCATCATCACTCTCATCATCTAACTCTTGATCTTCATCACTATCATAAGGAGATAACGTTTGCCCATACCTAGACTTCTTCTTCGGATTGATTATCTTCGGGTTAGAATGCGCGTTAACGGACACAACGAGCCTACCGGACTTTCTACCTCGCCGTGTCGTCGCCGTGCCGGAACTCAAAACAAAGAGAGGTGATGATTCCGACGGAAGAGTGAAGAGAATTGGTGGGTTTATAATGCAGTAGAATGAGAAACCCGCCATTTTCTTCTCAAGCAAGAAGATAATGTTAACAGAGAGCTTATCCAATAAGGGAATATACCCTAAAACCCTAAAAAAAATCCAATTTTTATTTTGTTTTTATTCTAAAGGTGAAAACTTTATCGAGCTTCTTCTTCACACAAATGACATTAATGGCGTTCTACATTTAAACGATACCGTTTTGAGATTTTTTTTATACACGGCTTTCAAAGCTACACGTGGTTGGCGCGAACCCGACCCGATATCCATCGACGTGGCCTGATTTAAACACGGAGAATTCGATTTCTGTGTTACGGTGGCGACAATGGAGGTTTCTTCTTCACTGTGTGGAGTTCCGTCTCTGTGTACCGTTGGATCAAGACCTTCTCTGGTGAAATCGACGGTTAGTTTCATTTCTCCGGTAAGAAGAAGCGGTGGTTTGATGATAAGTAACCGACGTGTCAGAACGCCGTTGGCTCTCGGTGAACTCGCTGACACGGTGGCTGTGACGGGTAAATCGGAGGTTACGTGGCAGATTATAGTCGGAACTATTGGTAATTAGCTAATTTAGTTTATGTAATTTAAAATCGATTATATGTATTTTTCTTATGGTATGTTGAGTTCTTGCAGCTGGAATCACTCCTTTCGTTGTTGCAGGTGTTGAGTTCAGCAAAAGAATAGTATGTGACTAAGTTTTATATTTAAACACATGTATGTGTATATTTGGTAGTGTTCATTGTGATTTGAGTTTTGGTTTTTAGATTGCACAGAAGAAATGTGAAGAATGTAGAGGAACAGGACTTGTTTTTAGAGACAAGAAATACTTTCGTTGTCCTGAATGTGGTATATCAACTTCCATTTTGTTTTTTACGTTTTGAGATAAGAAGAAGCTTCTGACTTGTTTGTGTTTTGTTTGCAGGTGGGTTTCTTCCTTGGCAGTCATGGAGAAGATTCTTTACAGGCTGATGATGATGATCTCTGCAATAATATAAATATGAAAGGAAGAGATTCTCGATTACATTTAAAGATTTGTGTATTTTTACAACACAGTTTGGAATTACAAACAAATATGTTGGGAGAGAGTTTGAAATCAAGACCAGTATCTTTCTCTCTCTCTCTCTATCTTAGTGTGTCATGATATACATACATATATAGATATATATATCATAGATTACAGAGAACAATCTTGTTCCATTCCTAACCTAAGAAGAATCAAGATGAAGAATGGAAGCAAAGAGTCTTTGTTTTTGTTACTGTGGTTGCCTTGTGGAAACCATCCTCTTCTAGGGACCGGTTTGTATTCTCCCTATGTTATGTGGAAACGTGTAAGAGGACGAGATGTCACCTGTTTGCGAGCCGTTTCCGGTTTCTCTCGAGCTGTTATATTGATGATTCATACCGGCGTTTAAGCTATTAGTGTAGTAGGATCCCATGGGAGGTCCATGGACAAACCTGAATCCAGCAGCTCCATTGGTTTGACTTTGGTGTACAAATTCAGATCGAATATGATGTTGTTGTTGCTGATTCGGATGCTCGTTTGATGTATTGTCAGGACCACCAGATGAGATTCCTACACCTAAGTCGAGGCTGATTGTGTCTGTGGTCTCTTCTGGTCTAAATCTGGGTACTGGCATGTCATGGTTGTTGTTGTTGTTGTTAGACCTTGCGGTTGGTACATCGTGATCGTGCTTGCCTTCGTATGTGGTTATAACAGCTTTTGGATCGTGTGACGCTCTCTCCACATGTTTTCTCACTGGGCATCCAGTAGCCGTGCATTTGTAATAACTCCTGCATTAGGCCAATCCAAGTTACATAAAAACTCTAATTGTCATACATAATTAACACATTTTAGCAGAGTTCGCGATAGATGATCATTCGACTTTAATGTTCTAACCAAAACTAACAAAGATATAAGCTCAACTAGTCTAGCTTTAGTTCTTGGAATCATGCGTGTGAATGGTATTCGAGCAGAACGCAAGATTTTTAGTAATAAGTTTATTGGTTCTTTTGGAAGTGTTTTCTACAAACCTGGGATTAGGGTTGCCTCTCACTACTTTCTGCCCATATTTACGCCACCTGTACCCATCATCCAATATGTCAACTTCACTCAGAGTTTGAACAACAACGCGAGGCTCTCTTATGGGTTTAACAAGTGGAGTTATTTCCATTGCCCCATCCAACCTCCTGCATAAAAGCCACAAGAAAGCATTCAGTGCGTGTCAAAACACAACTTCAATGGAAGTAACCTGAAACCTTTGCTTTAGTTCTAGTACCTTCGTTTTGAGAATGGATCATTGTTGTCCATGTCATCGTTGTTCCTATTCGACATTGCAACATCTCCACCATCCTCATTTGCAGAGACAGGAGATACATCTGGATTACCGTTTTGCTCGACAGGAGGAGACAAGTTGTAAAAGCTAGATCCCTTCTCTGTAGAACAGAAGGAACAAATGAAGTTATAGATGTTGTTGAAGGAAACTAGTACAAACATGTCTCTATTTTATGTACATTTACCATCTCGGCCATTTAAAGAAGGATACTTGTCCAGTCTTTCTTCTTGCGCCGGCATAACAAGACCACCCGAGTTCCGGCGACTAGGTTGAGGTTTAGGATGATCATGTGTTCCCTTGTATATAATCTCCGTAATCTGTCCATCGTGAGACCTTTCAAATAGCTTTTTCACTTCACAATTAGGATGTGTGCATTTATAATAGCTCCGTGGAAATTCACTTCCTTTGACATGCTTTTGACCGTATTTTCTCCAGTTATAGCCATCATCAGCCAAAACCGCCGGTGCACTTCCTCTGGAATCGGTTTGGGTTGTCTGGATTGATTCATCTGGATCAGATCTCTCGGACCCTGATGGTGTTGTCCGATGAGGAACAGTTTGTCGGTTTATCTCACTTGAGGAAGCTGCAGCCTCACTTGATGAGTGTTTGAAATTGTGACCTTGGCTTTGAAATTGGAGTGGCGCTTCATTTCTATGTTTGTCTAGCTCTGCATAGAACTTGAAATCAATAAAGCTTGTTTAGACAACCACATACCAAACAATGAAGAAGAAATCAATGATTGCAACCTATTACATACAGAATTATTCAAATGTGTTACGCATATTCTTAGACATTACCATATTAGATGCAGGAGGTCTGAACTCAAATTCACTAGACTTTTGCTCGTCTAAAATACTCTGATGGATTGTTCTTGCTGTATAAGAGCTCGAATTAGCATGAACTGCCTGAGGCTTGAACAATGAACCAGTAGTAGGAGATGGTTCTGCCTGCAAAATTAAAGAAACAAATATGGAAACCAAAATATCAATGTTTTACCATTGTTGGAAAGCAGAACAAAATAAATAACCCACTGAGAAAAGCTACAATGGAAGGAAGAATCATAGCTCCAAGCTAAAGTAAGACACCGACGAAAAGACACTAGACCCACAAATTGAAACAGTGTGAAGAATCATTCGAATCGAAGAGACAAGAGATTGGATCGAATTTCAATCAAAACACTCCAGATCTTAAAATGTAATGAGAATCGAGACGGTGTGTGAATAGAATACTACTAACCTTGATGTTGGAGAGAAGAACAGGAGACTCGAGAAACGAAGTAGGACTTAACCCAGGAGGAATAGTGATGCAAGTCGATCTAGTGATCGGGAGTTTCGCCGGAGACATAAGCTTATACCTAGCACCACCGCCTCCACCGCAATCGGAATCGACCCGAAAATCCTTCCGATTCGGGTCCATTGGATTGTGTGTAAGTGAAGATTGTGAGTGAGAGAAGAAAGAAGTTGACTTCACATCTGATCCTCTCTTATGAATTTCTCTTCTTCTTCTTCTTCTTCTTCTTCCTCCTTTCTCCTCTTTTTTTTATTTTATTTTGTCATCATTTGTTTCTTTTTTTTTAAAGAAAATATCAATTAAAGGAAACTGAGGACCTCCACAAACGACAAAAAGTTTAGTATTATTGTCGCTTTTTTAATTTTATTCTTTAAAAAACGATAAAAAATAGACGGAGATTTTTATGGTATCGGAGTATTTGTATTCCCTCCGTTCCTAATTAATATATGTTTAAGGTAATGCACGGTTATTAAAAAAACGCATTGATTTCTACGATTTACAGTTTTCAATAAAGTTTAACCAATAGTATTTCAGTATTTGTTTTAGAATTTGTAAAAGTGCATAGAAAACTGTAAAAACTCTTTCTTTTTGAAACAAATTTTTTTTGTAAAAAATTCATCTTTTAGGAACAGAGGGAGTATTAAATACTAGGGGTGTATCATTGAGCAGGAGCTAATGATTAAACACCAAGATAAGGAAATTTGTTAGTTAATTTGTTTCAAATGCCATAATATTGCTAATCTAATCAATAATATCTTATTATATAAAGAAGAGTTTGTCAAAATTGTAACTCAAGGGATCTTGACATGTGTCTATTATCGATTGAGATGATGACACATGTTAAAATACTCTATTTAAAATTAAGCAATTAGAAAAAGAAAGATACCATTTTTTAAAAGAAACAAAATAAAGACACATTAACATGTTAAAAAAAATGCAAAATACAGATACTATTTTATGTAAGTTGTTAAAAAAAGGCAAAATACAGATACCATTATGTTAAACAAAAACTAAAATAAATACACATTAACATTTTTCTTATGGTTTCATTAACATATTTTTCTAAAAATCAAATCAAATTTTATGTAAGTCGTTTAAAAAATGGCAAAATATAGATACTATTATATTAAACAAAATAAATGATACACCATAAAAAAGAAACTTTATATGAATTTATATATAAAAACAAAATAAATGTTAAACCATAAATAATTTAAAAAGAAAAATTAAACATACCACTACATTCAACCTTTAAAAAATGTTAATCATTTGTAAAAGGCAAATTCAAAAACTATATAATAACACACACCTCCCACAATTTTATTATATAAAGAAAAGTTTGTCAAAATTGTAACTCACGGGATCTTGACATGTGTCTATTATCGATTGAGATGATGACACATGTTAAAATACTCTATTTAAAATTAAGCAATTAGAAAAAGAAAGATACCATTTTTTAAAAGCAACAAAATTAAGACACCATTTTTTAAAAGCAACAAAACAAAGACACATTAACATTTTTCTAATTTTATGTAAGTCGTTAAAAAAGGCAAAATATAGATACCACAATGTTAAACAAAAACTAAAATAAAGACACATTAACATTTTTTTATTGTTCCATTAACATATTTTTCTAAAAAATAAATCAAATTTTATGTAAATCGTTTAAAAAACGGCAAAATATAGATACCATTATATTAAACAAAATAAATGATACACCATAAAAAGAAACTTTATATGACTTTATATATAAAAAAAAAATGTTAAACTATAAATAATTTAAAAAGCAAAATTAAACATACCACTACATTCAACCTCTAAAAAATGTCAATCCTTCGTAAAAAGCAAATTCAAAAACTATATAATAACACACATCTCCCACAATTTAACGTACACCCAAAATCCTCAATTTTCTTTGCAAATTATGAATACCACCGTCCCACAAATTAGTCAAAGCTATTTAACTTTTGATCAATTAGATTGAAATCGTGTTTACCGCCGAACTATTACATGTATTCTTCGAAAGTGGGAGGCTAGAGATCTTAAAGTAAACAACATACTTATAAGAATGGAACTTCTTCTACTTGATGAAAAAGTTAGTATATATCAACTATATCAAATTTCACATCCTTCGTCTTATCCAAAATTACTATACCTTCTACCTGTTTTTCTGTGAATGTTGTTGATCAAACGCATTTTTTATGGTGATTTCAACTAATTTCTATTTTATATCTTGCGATTAACAAAATGAAATTTAATGATAAATATATTGATAATTATACGGGTTTCAGTTTAAAATACAATTATACGGATTTCAATTTAGAATCTATTTATACGGGTTTTAATTTAGAATATAATTATAAGGATCATAACTCTATAGAAAATCAATTTCAATATCTAATACCCGCATATTATGCGGGTCCTAATCTAGTGATATGATAATCATAAGGTAAACAAATTAGTTATATCGGAAAACAATGTACCACTTTTTTTTATGATTTGTTTGGTGTTTTTGCCGTTTATTGTTTTTACTTATTACTTTAAATTTGTTATTTATAGTTCTATATCACTAGGGGTGGGAAAAAAATCCAATACTGAATTACCGAACCGAACCCGATCCAAATTACCGATCCGAATCCGACCCGAATTTATAAAATACCCGATCGGGTTTTATATCTCTAAACCCGAAAACCCGAATCCAAATTCGTACCGAACCGATAACCGAACGGATATCCGAACTAACACAAATATAAATTAAACTAAATATATTTGGGTGTAAAGTTAGGTATGTTCATGTATTTTTGATAATTTTTATAATGTTTTTGTTAATTCTAATATTATGGATTGTATTTGAATAAAAACAACTAATTTATCAATATTATTTGAATTTTTACAAAAAAAAAATGGATATTTTCAGGTATTTTTGGATAATTTATGTAAAGACTAATAAAATAGAGTTTTTTCTTTGATATTTATGTTAATTTGAAATTTTGTTTTGAAATTTTTGATCAATTTAAATTCTGATCGAATTCATATTTGATGTGTATTTTCAGATAGATTGTACAACGGATATAACCGAACCCGCCTCGAATTTATAAAATACCCGATCGGATCCCAAACTCCATTACCGAAATACCCGACCTGAACGGATATCCGAATGCCGAGCCCTATATATCACTATTCAAATTCATATTTTAAGATACTACATACTAATGTACAATACCACTTCATATAAAACGGTTGTGTCAAAGTGAATTTCTAGGAATTATTAGTGACGATGACCCAACATCATAGTCAATCAAAACGATAAAGATGACTCCAGAGGAACCAATGTTGTGAAGATGGTCTTCAAGTATGTAATTTTATTTGATGTTATTTGTTAAGAGAACTTAAAAACAATGCTATACTAATTCATTTATCTCGTATTCATTCCCTTAAAGCTTATTTTACAACAATTGTTTTCAATAGTTTCATCTTGGGTTTTGTGGATAATAGGCCTAAGCAGTTTTAGTATGGGTTCAAAATTGCTTTGTGAATTGTGCACATTAATTATGTATCAACAATACTTTGGAAAATTTAACCTTCTGAAAAAACAGTTTAGTGCATTGAGCCGCAAATTTTTCTTAAGCTATTGAAAGAGGTAACGTAAACTGCCTTGCTGCACTTCCTCTCCTTACGGAATTATAACTTAAATCACAACGTTATAAAATGAATTTAGATGCAAAGTGTGCAAGTATATGGATTTGGTATTATTTTTCTCTTAATGTGCAGATCAACCCTGTTTCAACGTGAGCAAGATCAGCAGAGAAAATTGAAAGCAAAACAACGATGGCAAGTTTGAATATGGACATACAACTTTAAAGTTATATAAGATGATTCCTTGCGTTTTACGCGGATTAATACTTTTAAAAACCAAATGAATTAAAAAATTAATTAAAAATTAATCTTTTTTAGTTTTGGTTTTGTAGGTTTTTTAATTTTGGTTCATGAATATATGTTTTTAAGTTAAAACACATATAAATAGATAGAATATAGTTCAATTCATATTAAAATTTTAATCAAATATATATATCTAAACTTTAAATAAATGTAGGACCAAAAAAATGTACGTATTGAAATTTTAATCAAATATATACCTTAATTTCAAATAAATGTTTGTATTCAAATTTAAACTTTCTTCAATTAGTTTCATCGTCAAATTCAGATTTTGGGACTAAATATATTAATCAAATATATACTTAATTTCAAATAAATGGTTGTATTCAAATTTAAACTTTCTTCAATTAGTTTCATCGTCAAATTCAGATTTTGAGACTAAATATATTTAACTTAGTAGTAAAAAAATTTACAGCATTGTTGCGATATTTATTTGATAATTTGATGTTGTGATGTCATGTGATCAACCCAATGAAATATAAGTCAACAGCTTAAAATAAATCAACGTACAAAACTGAAAATTAAGTCGACAAACATACAAAAATAAATTACTAGTTAAATAAGTCGACAAAGTAAGAAATCAACCAAGAAAAGTTTAAGTCGAAAGATTAAAATAAGTCGACGAATCTGAAAATTAAATCAACAAACATAAATAATATAAGTCAATAGTTAAATAAGTCGATAAACTAAAAAATTAACCAATAAAAAACTAAATCGACTATTTAAAAGAAGTCAACCAAAAATAAATATTAAATCGATGTGATGTGTAAATCCATGTTAGTTCTCGAACTTTGAATGATATTTTCCTTTATCGACTAATTCTAAAAATTCCAGCACCTTACATTGGCCTCCACTACTATGTAACTTTCATAATGGTAAACTTTAATCACAACATAAGTGTATTTATACATATACATTTGTTCTTTGATTGCTTTGTACTAATGTTAATAGTTCAGACCAAAATATTTTATGATAGTATTTGTTTTTACAAATAGTCATCCAGAACCGGCACTGAGGGTAAATGGACCTCACATTCATGCCTAACTTAATTTCAACAATATATTCATACGAAAAGGGAAAATAATATTTTGTTCTTAACAAAAGCTCATAATTTTTATGTTGTCTTGTGTTTTACATCATGTTAGTCACCAAGCTTAAACACAAATGAAAATGTAAAAATAAGAGTATGAGAATGGTATTCTTCTAGTCATATACATGAAATAAGGCTATTCCTCTCCATATAACGTGACACCCTAAAATCTTTTGGGGGAAAAATGCTCTTTTCTTCGATTTCACACTTTGTCTAGAGTTACCTTCACGACTAAAAAAAAGAGGCGATGTTTCTCACCAAAATTCAGACGTTTAGACAAGGAAAAAAACTCTTTCAGACGACGAGGTCAAAGAAATGAGAAAACTTGCCGGAGAGATAGCTAAGAGAAAAACGAGGGCAACCGTTCAGAAAGTAATTTTGCCGATCAGTGAGGAAGAGTCACTAGTAAAACGCTTAACAAGTATGTGAAGGTTGTTACTCTTTCTTACTCTTGATGAGCTAGGAAAGTGTGTTAATAGTCTGCTAATTTCTTGAGGTTTTGCTTATATTCTTTTGTGAAAAGGTAAGAGTACTAGATAGGGTAACACAGAGACTAAGATCAACTGAAAATGCTTAAGACACACTAAAATAATTCTAGTAACACAAACGTAGCAATGCTATACGCAACTCCTATTGCAAAACAGATTACACAATCATACAATAATATGGTAAAACTCTCAACCTAATCTACCCGAGACCACACAACATCTTACACAACAAGATTCGTGTTATACAATTGTTTCTAATCTACCCAGAAGAAACACTCAACTCTCAACTTGTTCTTGAGTTCTTCAAAGAGTACACTCTCTCTCTCTCACTATTATTTTGCGCAAGAAGAACTCCTCAAACAAAACAACCACGAATTCTATTATATTGGTTTTTCCAATACCAATATAATAAGAAGAACCATGCTTTGGACCAGTAGATCGTTCACTGTTCTATGGTAGAGAACACTGTTTCACTTGTCTCATCATGTTGTGCACCACACCACACTCATGCTTTTTGAATTTTGCAAAACGTCTCTTTCTTGTTTGTTGAACCAAACCTCTGCACCACCTTTCCCACTTGCGTTCTCATGGCTCGAGACACTTCTTGACATCACACGTGTGGCGTGGATCTCAACATCATTGTTCCTTAGCCATCTCCTGTGTAACACAAAACTCCTTACATCTTCTTGATCTTTAGTTGCCATCTTTGATGCATCTACATTTTGTATGTTATCCCCTGTTATTATTTATGGATATTTTTATTATGGGTTTCCCTACTTTGGACCTTAATCTTCCACGTCTTTAAAATTATTAGATGGTGACGTGCTAAAAATCGAACAAAAGCGTATACGTGATGTGGTGTTCATGGCCTCCATGAATGAATCCCTTGTAGATAGCATGCCATCGAGTTGATCAGCGACAATCGTTTGATTCCGGCCTCGTATTGCCCGGTCCCCAAAATGATATCTGCTTTCTCTCACAATTCTAATAAACTTGTTAGTCTCTTCGTAATTTCATGTTACGTTGAACTTTTGTTTTCTAGGAATTGTAGAAGCAGAGAACCCTACGTTCTCATCATGGTGGTTAGTTAGAGTCTTATCATAGAGAGCCCTTCTCCAATTTTAATCGGAATGTAGGAAAGTGTATTCACTGACTCTAAAGAAAACGTAAGACATGTGAGCAATATACTGTGATCAAGTCAATTGATAATTGCTATAGCTAAGAAAAAAGAAATTAAAAAGTTGATGGTTAAAACTAACAATTTATGGAGCTAGCATGAAGCTGATACACATAGAAACTTTCTTTTGATGTCTTGGATTCGATTTTATTTTGATAAAAAGAGAGTTCGAGAAGAATTACTTGATACCGCTTTGTCTGAGCCAATTTGACCATATTTTTATGATCGCAAACATTACATGTGGGATGGGAACATGGAAGAAACTTTGAGACTGGTATGGTTCTTCTTTTCCACTTTCCTTTTAATTATTTCAAAAATTATAGATTTACTAAGGCCATTTTATTTCTTCACATTTATTTTAGTGGGATCAAAGTTTCATATTCTTGAATGTGTTATTCAGCTCATATGTACAAAGAGTGGTACAAATCTTCTTTGCTACGTACGGTTTTTAATTGATCTACCATGTTTATCTTTCGCCTCATATTTTTGTGATGATTGTTCTTTCAGGACCAGATATTTCTCAAAATCACGATATGATATGATCCTTGCATGGTGGAGCTTACTACCAAATGACGGAGTGTTCAGGTGTAAGTATGTATTGTTTTATTTTAAAAAAATTTATTTGCTATATATTTTGTCATTATGATTTTATGGTATGCGTTTGGTTATATGCTTCTGGTTTTGATTGCACATCTGTTTTAATGTAAGCTAAGTATGTATTGTTATCTTTTCAAAAACTTATATGATATTTGGCATTCTGATTCTATGGTATGCGTCTGCTTGTATGCTTCTGCAGTTCTGCTTATGATTGTTCATATGTTTGACTGGCGATTGCTTCCGTACAAGCCATTGTTTCTTTTAACTCTTAGATTGTAATCAATTTTATTACAATCTACAGATTGCTCTCTTCATTTGCATCAACTATTGAAATTCAGTAAATTTGCTCTTTCTTTAATTTTCTGATTTTCTTTCATGTTCCCTGTATGAATAATTTGCATTCAATAGTTTCTCAAAACTGCAAATGTAATCTAGTGTAAGCAAAATTTCAAAAATAGATATTTATGAATTTGGGTTTATTATTGTAATAAACGCTTTTATTTTAAAAAAATTCGAACATTAGTTTGTTTAGTCGCCTCCGGTCTCTATTAAGGTTAGTACGACTCTGTGAGTAGGTCCAATTCCATACAAGATATATACAAATAACGAGTATAAAATGTCGTGTGTCTTGCGATATTTTTCAAGTCAAAAATATCATTTCATTAGCAAGGGGTATATAAATTAAAAGATTAGGAAAGTGAGATTCCCTCCATTATCCGAGCAGGTGTTCACTATTGTATAGTCGAGAACTTTATCTTGGACTAAATGATTGAGTGATTGCCATTTGCATTGCGTTGAGTAGAGCAAAATATATTGCTCCTAACAGTGATATTACTTTACCAAATGGACTTTGGTCTAGTGGTTTTCCGGTATATTCAAGGCCATTACTTCAAGTACACCTAGGAGAAATGATTTGACATATTAAAAATGATATTATCAACTGCTAGCTCCGGAAACCATAGAGGTTATAGACCAATAACTCGAACTTCTATGTTTTATCAGAAAACGGTGATATTGCTTTGTCTAGTCTTGATGATCTACAACATTTCGAAATGCGAGATAAGCCCCTAGTAATTCAACTCCATGAACCTCCCATGTTTGTGGTAAGTAGAATGCATCATAACTACAATTTATCCAACCTTTTGATGGTGTTTTCCATACTCCAGTGAACAGTAGAAGTTTGGTACCTCAGCGGATGTGTGTCGACGTGAGGTTGTTGACTACTATGTAATTTGCATAAAGGGGGACATGTATTACGTACAATGCTATTGTAACATTACCTTTTTCTATATTACTGTTAAAATTCACCATAGCTTAAAAATTGATTCAAACAATCCACTACACTGTCTACACAGTACACATACAAAAAAAAACTAACAAACATTGCAATGAATTCGGCTGTATTTGGTCCATTTTGTAACAATGTCAACCAAGCCCATTTGTGTTGATCATATGTTTTTTTGGTCGGAACACAATTACTACAATAAGGGTAATTTGATATTTGTAAAATAAAATAAATAAATAAATTCATAATACAACAATACCGATACAATAATTAAAAGAATAATAGATTTACATAAGCGAGACAGTCTTTCCTTAATTATGAGAACGCCGCGTTGTATGATATTTGTGTGGTATTTTGAATCCCATGATATAACTGCAACGTTTATTATATCTCGCACAATTCAAAAGCAGATTCTAGCGAACGTTTTTTTCTGTCTTGTACTCATAGATACAAAAATAAAAGAAAAGAAAAGAAAAAAAGAAATTATACTCTTAGATACCAAAATAAGAAACTAAAGTCTTAAACTGCGAAAAAAAATCGAGTTAATTCGTACCTCGAGCCGCTTTACTATGAGTCTATGACCTACACCTCAACAAGTTTGAGCTTTTAATGACACAATTTATCCAATATTCAGCAGGCATATTCTGTGTAAAGTTAATTCGTATATATAACTAGATTAGGACCTGCATAATATGCGGGTATTAGAAACTAAAATTGATTATTTATATAGTTATGATTCTTATAATTATATTTTACATTAAAACACATATAAGCAGATTCTAAATTGAAACCCGTATAATCGTATTTTAAGTTGAAACCCGTATAATTATCGAATTATTTATCACAAATTGGATTTTTTTAACCGTAAGATTGAAAATATAAATTAGTTCAAATCACCTCTCCTTTATATAATAAGATTCTTTTATTTTCTCTATAATTTTTGTTTATTTCTTTTTTATAATTTTTTTAGGTTAATGTTTTTACTAACTATTCGTTCTATATTTTCATTCTTTTTGTGCCACTTATATATCTTCTCAATTTCTTTCTTAATTTTTTATATATGTAGTTTGGATTATAAATTTTATTTTATTTCCTAATTATTTTAGATTATTATAAAAAAAATTCTAATTAGTTTTAACTATTAAAATTTTCCTTATCACTATTTAGTTAGTCACTTAACAATTTGTTTTGTTAGTTTTCTATTTATTTTTTTCTAATTAAGTTAAACTATTACAAAAAATTTTTTTACTATTTACTTAATTATTTAACAGTTTTTTTTGTTAGTTTTCCGTTTTTATTTTTTTACACATGTCATCATCTCGATCGATATTAGACACGTGGCAAAATTTCGTGAGTTACAATTTTGACAAACTCTACTTTATATAATAAGATAAGATGGTAAAACATTCCATTTGGCGTAATGTACTAAGTTCAAAGCTTAGTAATGCAATTAGTTTTATTGACATGTTTCTTTGCTTTGTTTTAGGTTCCAAACAATTTAGGACCGACCATGCGCCTGCTTTTTGTTTACCAAAAATTTGGCATCCACAATATTTTCTTACGAACTACTCTTCGTGAAATTCAACCATCCACTAAGTTTTGAAAAAAACATCTCCCGAACCGAGTTTTTCTTTCCATCTAAACTTATCCACTTATGAAAGGATTGATGAGCAGTAGGACTGGGTGCGGATCGGATATCCGGAAAAAATGCACTTGAGCAGAGTATCATTACATTTGTGTACTGAACTTCTCCATGTCAAAGTGGTCTCTTAACCATCGCGGAGCACCTTGTTCCGAACAGTTTCTTATATATTGTAATTTATTTTTGGTTAATTGTGCATTTTTTTTTTGAGTCTAAAAGTTAAGTTTATACCATTTTCTGAAATTTTCATTGTTGTTTACAAATTATTGAGAGCTTACAAAAGGGAAGAAAACACTAGAAAGGAAAAGAAATACAACTAAAATAGAACTCAAGAAGAGAAGGAGTAGAAGAAGAAGTCACCGGGAAAGATAGTAGTCGGTCGCGGATGAGCCGGTCGAGCTGAGCTTGAATGGCATTGACTGGAGCTGAGACGGAGGTGAAGATGCGAGCATTCCGTTCCCGCTAGATGAGGTAAGTTGTCACCTGCAAGATGAGTTTGATCATGATTGACGCATGAGATGACGGAGGTATTCTCGGCTGTAGAATCCAGGACGCCGCAGCCGGGAGCGTCGAAGGTGGAACTGGCCAGACTCTGGATGCAAACGGGGTCCATATCGCAGCAGAAAAAGGGCAATCATAAAAGAGGTGGTCATGCGTTTCAGTCCCAGAATTACATAAGACGCAAGAAGCAGGAACATTTAAGTTCCATGATCGTAATCTATCTCTGGTAGGTAGACGAGCCTTGATAGCTAGCCAAGTAATAAATGCATACCGCGGAACAGCTTCTTTACTCCACACCACATTTCTCCAAGGTACGAGCGGAGAATGATCACGCAATTTGTTCCCAAGTGTCCTTAAAAGAGAATGATTGAGAGAACGTACATGTTGACTTACGCCAAAGAAAAACATTAGAACCGTTAGCCTCTTGAGGAGGTTCAATGGTAGTGCATTTGCTTGTGTTAATTTTGCAATAATTGCTTTCTACGATTTCATTCTGGCAAGTCAAATATTTCGTTTGCTGATCTGTCAACCAAATACATCCATGTATGAGTACTTTGCTGAGTGGATCATTAAATAAAATGAACAACTTGCTTGCTCCTTTCTAAAAAGTGACAATTGCTTACTTTCTTTGATACATTAATTTAAGGGATTTTCTTAGAATTTGATTCAACTAATCTACAATTGTTCTGGGCGTTGTCGGAATCAGCATTCTTGCCACTTTTTAGTTGTCACAAATTTGAAGAAAGGAAAATAAATGATATCATCATCATCATTCGTGTACTCCACTCCACCTCTGATTTCTTACAAACTTTATTCGTGTATTCCCTTTTGATTTTGTCAACTTATTATTCCCTTATATAAATAGATATATAAGAAAACACGAATTGGTGTTCATTATTTCAATATACATCTTATATATATTTTTAAAAATATTTATATGCTACGTAAAAGAATGAGTGGTAAATCGTTTCTTTTATCATTTTCAAAAAAAAACGTTCCTTTTATTGTTAAAGAATCAGTGGTAAATATAAGAAACTATCGTTTGTTTGCTGGGAGAATTTCAAAAATGTTACTCTTTGAAATTCATTTTCTAAAAATGACAACATGAGTTGAAACAACACAAATCTAATAAATAAACATTATGGTAGTTAATTACTCCCTCAGTTGCAAAATAGTTGTCATTCTAGGTGATTTCACGTGTATTAAGAAAACATATTAGAATTTCTATTTTCCCCTTAAAAATGAATTTGACTATTGCTATTCTTCATAAGACTTGAGGTTAAATCTGGTATTTAAAGCCAAAATATGCATTGAAAATGTAAAACGACAACTAAGGGGGGTTATTCATTGCTGGATTTATGTAGATTTTTAAGATTTTAAGATTCCATTGTTATTGGTTAATGGATTGTTAAATTCTAAATCAAATCCATTGTTATTCATTTGAGGATTTTTACATTCATTCTGAAATCCATTGTTATTCAAAAAAATTATGTTTTGTTGATTCACTAAATCAATTAAAATCCATTGTTATTGGGAGATGGAATCTCTATAGTTTTACTCATACAACATGATTTTCAAAATACTAGAAATATACATGATATTATTGAAATCCATGTTAAAAAAAAAACACACAACATCAACAAAAAAAACCAACGATCAAAACAACATTTTTTGCTTTTCTATTCATAACAAAAACCAGAATTTATAAAAGAGACATAAACAAATCGTAGAATAACAAATAAAAAACCCAACGTATTATAAGAACACCAAGAAAGTAAGAACTCATTATTCTTAAAAAGAAAGAGCAAACTTCACGACCTATTATACATAACTATAAAATAAAGTCAAGTCACAAACATGGAAAAGAGGTTGAAGTTAACTAGAAATAAAGACATACAAAGTCAAGAAATAGAATACATTATGAAAATTATAATTCAAAATCCAAATCTGTTTTATTAATAATACAGCAATATCAAAACAAAGTTCAAAACCAAGCTCCAAAGAAAGTTTCACAAAAAACAAAAAGAAGCAATCGAAAAGTTAGCTCACGTCTGAAGAACAAATTATGTAATGTTAATGGCAATGCTTGAAAATGATGATGGCAATGGTGTGGGTTGATTAGATCACGTCTTTTTATGGTGATGTCTCACGTCTAATTAAAATAAAAACATGCCTAAAGTGGAGTCTAGATTATTGACAAGTATACTACTTGAACTTTTTTAGAGAAGACTATAAATATATATATTATCTTATGTGGAAAACAAATTATTACAAATCCATGATAATAATTTACAAGAATCCATGAGAATCAATTGTAATGCATGAGAATAATTTTTAAGAATCCATAAGAATTGATAAAATCTCACAACTTTTAAAATCCATAAGTTTTACATAATCCATCAATGAATAAGGGCCCCTAATTTGATATAAAAGAAAAAGCGTAGAACGACAACTAATATGAAACGGAGGGAGTAACAATAAAAAAATGTTAACTGATTCATATTTTTAAAAATCTAAATGATCTTGTATTATATGTAAAATTATAAAAATAGAAGATTTATTTCTACATTTCTAAATTATAATTTTATAATTGTTTTACAATAAAGTGCAAAATTCTATCTCGTTTTAAAAACAAAATTTAACATTTTTATCGTACTTTCGCAATGTTTTTCTACGTTTTAAAAGAGAATCTAATTAAAAAAACTATTTTAAACAAAAAAATATATACAATTGGAGTTTTCATGCAATCTATGTTTAACCAAAAGTAATTTTCCATCATAAAAAGGGGAAAACTAATAATTATTCAAAGGAAGCTATATATTTAAAATAAATAAATAAATATATATATATATATGTGTACTTATTTTTTAAAGATTTGGTAAGAAAAATATGAAAACATTTGGTCTGTTCACATGCAAAGGTATAAGATATGCATGCATTTGAAATAAATAGAAGCAAGTAAACAAGTTGCCCAAAACCATTAATATGGGAGTTACGTGAACCGAGGAAACCAACAGCTTCACAGTTCACATGCAGCTTTGCTCTTTTTATAAACTAAGTCACAGACATCCCTTAGGCTATAAGTCTATAAGGCAGAGACCACGTTTTTCATGCAAAGTCATTCGAATTAAATGTATATGTGTATCTACGAAAGTGCAATGAACTTTGCATAAAATTTGATCAGGTATACAAACCTTTACAGAATACAAATTTTTAAAATCTAATCGGTCTTTAACATAACTAAATGTATCTTGCTAGTTTATGCATCTCAATTATAGGTTGTATGACTTGTAAGTTGTATCACATTTTTAGGAGTTTACAAGGTTAGCAACTAGAAGGAAAATAAAATAAAATGATTTGGTCTGAAAATTTACTTTTTAGAGATCGTACCAAAGTGAGCAAAATCTAACATGGACCTTTAAGTACGATTTGATTTCGGGTCAAAAATTGCTTCCATAAAAAATTTATTTTAATTTTTACAAAATTTCCCGATATTTTTTCTGTTTGGTTCATGATCAGCTTTGTTTTTTTTTTTTGAATTTTCTTTTCATCGGAAAAGTAAACCATTTAACCAAATTAGTTTAGTTTCAAAATAATATGACACCAGATTTTAAACAATTTTTTTCTATTTTGAGCTATATATCTGAATTAGGGCCGATTTTGTTTTGGTAAATATTATCACATATTAAAGCGAAACTACACTCAATGACAAAGAATATATAGAAGTATAACTATGACACAGTTACAGTTACAGAGGCTATCCGAATTTTCATAAATTGAAGCTACCTTTATCATTATTTTGAATTAGTTGAGATACACAGTCTTATTTTCTCTCATTACGCAACGCTTACTAGCAGGGACGTGCCATAGTGTTTAAAAAATGCATTTTTGTGATTAATTCAAGGGCATCAAAATTTTGTGATTAAATTCAAGGGCATTTTTTATTTTTTATTTATCTAGATATAACATTAATTACATGTTTGACATTTTTGTGGGTAAACAAAATATGAAGATACGATAGAAATATGGACTTCAAGTTTTTAGAAGACATAAACAATGATTTATTGTTAAAATATTAAAGTAAAAGAGAGGTTTGTTCTTCAATCATGTTAGATTTAAAATACTAAAATTTAAAAGTTTACACGTGACACAATTTTACAATTTGCGTTTCTTCCGGTATTTTTCTTTTTTGTAAAATCTAACTTGGATATTTTATCCTTTGAAAGAGAATTGATTAGAAATGTTGATTTAGAAATCTTGGTTAGTATTGTTTTTCTTAAGAAAGAATATATAATTATTAGTTTAGCTCTTTATTTGTTATATAATAAAATTTATTTTAAGAACTGAAATTTGTATTTCTATTCGCTTATGGCATCCATAAACATTGTCACGGCTCTCCTTACTAGACATATGAAGAAAGCTCGTAAACTCACATGGTAATCAAATGCAGGAAATGTTCTCCTTTTTTCTTCTCCCGACTTCCTCCAACAAACCACGAGAAAGAAACCACTCGATCACCCATAAAAAGCAACACTACCAGGACATTGCTTAGAGTTGTAGAAAACAATTTATAATAGATGTCCTACCACATACAGCCAACAAAAAATATTTTCTCTCGCTATATATTCAATAATAAAATTATTTAAAATAAAAAAAGATAAAATTTGTTTCAGAGCAAATTCTTGAACTGATTTATGTTTATCTAAAATAATATTTTATACGAACTAAATATAGGGAAGATTTTCGTCTACTTTCTAAAATTTTACTTTATTTCTAATGAGATATATGATATATCACATATATGAAGTCCTATATGTAGCCTTCAACTATATATAATCCTTTTGAAAATATCAAAAAATGATAACCTGTATATATATGTGTAATTATGTATTTAATAGAAAACATAGATTCATCTACATAGTCAACTTATGAGGGGAAAAATTCCTCCCCAACAAATATTGAAGAATCTGTAAAATTAGAAAGTCAAACATATCCCTTGACTGTAGAGCCGCCTTCGTGCTCTGACAATTTCAGAAACCTAAAAAATCCTCAAAATTAATCTTAGTCGTCCACGTGGCAAACAAAAACACTCATGAATCATGATAAAAAAAACAATGAACGGTGTAGATCTCTTTTCACCCGCCGAAAGTTTGACTTTTAATTATATATGTAAACTCAAATATTCTTATGCGTTTGCGACACAGATTTGACCCCGTTTTAACACGAACTCTATTTCAACTACCACAAAAATATTACTATGTTTCTTCTTTTCCCTAAATAAAACCCCAAACCCAAAACTAAATACTTTCAGGAGTCAAATAATTAAAAAAAACAAAAAAAAACAGAATCTTCAGTATATATAAATTGAAAAATCCGCCACAATCTCTTCCGCTTCTTTCGTATTCTTCAAAAGCTTCTCTCAAATCCACCACGCTCCTCTCTAATCGGAAGCTCAAGCTCAAGCTCAAGAAAAATCAACAACGATCTCAATTCAAGCGATTTCGATGGTATCTTCTTCAATTCCCATTTGTTTCGGCTAATCAGAGATTGATCGATCGAATTACTCTGTAGATTAGGGTTCTTATGTGATCAGATTCGTTAGATTTGACTCTGTTTTTCGTATTGCTTAATCAGATGCCTTGTGCGAGTTCCGAAGACTCGGAGCCATTCGTGGATACTGATCCGACTGGTAGATACGGTAGGTACGACGAGCTTCTCGGTTCAGGCGCCGTGAAAAAAGTGTATCGAGCATTTGATCAAGAAGAAGGTATAGAAGTTGCTTGGAACCAAGTCAAGCTAAGATGTTTCTCTGATGATCCAGCTATGACTGAGAGGCTTTACTCTGAGGTTAGGTTACTTAAGAGCCTTAAGAACAATAACATCATCGCTTTGTATAAAGTCTGGAGAGATGAGATAAACAACACTTTGAATTTCATCACCGAGATTTGTACATCTGGGAATTTGAGAGAGTATAGGAAGAAGCATAGACATGTCTCTATGATGGCTTTGAAGAAGTGGTCAAAACAGATACTTAAAGGATTGGATTATCTTCATACACATGATCCTTGTATCATACATAGAGATCTTAATTGCAGTAATGTCTTCGTTAATGGGAATATCGGTCAGGTAAGGTACCTTTAGCTATGTATAGTAGTCTATGTTTTCTTTGTTTTTGCTAGTTATTGAGTGTGTGTTTTTGTTTGATTGAATACTAGGTGAAAATTGGTGATCTTGGTTTAGCTGCGATCGTGGGGAAGAACCATTTAGCTCACTCGATTCTTGGGACACCAGAGTTCATGGCACCTGAGCTATACGAGGAGAATTATACTGAGATGGTTGATATTTACTCTTACGGTATGTGCGTTTTGGAGCTTGTTTCACTCGAGATTCCGTACAGCGAATGCGATAGCGTAGCCAAGATATATAAAAAGGTGAGTGGGGGAATTAAACCAGAGGCTCTGAACAAAGTAAAGGATCCAGAAGCTAAGGCCTTTATTGACAAATGCATTGCGAAATCTAAGGCTAGACCTTCTGCTTCTGAGCTCCTTCGTGACCCGTTCTTTGACGGGATTTTAGATGAAGAAGAAGAAGGAGAAGGAGAAGAAGAAGAAGAAAAATGACAGTAATGGAGCTGGTCGCATTGTTTCTTGATGATGGGATACACCGTGACCAGTTTGTTTCTGTTTTGTCTTCTCACTTTAGTTTTACATTTTGGGAGGCATTGTTTCGTTTTTCTCATTTACATTTTGTTCTGTTTTGTACATCAACTTTTGATTGCACAATGTTCTTAGAAATTACCGACTTTTTCCTTTTAGTTTACACATGATTCTAAACATGAAACAGAATCTGTAATCTTTGAGAAAGTTTTGTAAATCATAACGTTGTTTTATGGTGTTATAGTTTGCAGGACTATAGTTTCTCTGTTGAAGGATACTCCATTGACAAAGATTGCTTGGATTTTATAACTGGCAAACTTTAATACATGATCGTAGAGATGTTACTTAGAGTTAGAGCCAAAATTTTATACATGATCCTACTATCTGATCTCGAACGTTATAGAATTAAGGTAAGAAAAAGTGATAATTTTGCATGTGCTCATTTTACGACTTGCATCCGGTTTGGATTCTTCATTTTTTTTCCTTTTAAATATAATCATGATTGTAACTCTTTTGGCCCGTAGACCTATTTTTGTCCCACGGCGGGTGTATTAGTTGAAAGGATTCATAATTGTTTATTGATCATGCAAATCACTACGAGATTTTTTAGAAAGAAAAAAAAAAAAATATGTCATATATTGGTTTGTATTGAAAATAAATAAAATTATGTCATATTTTAGTTCATAGAAAAAGAAAATGATGTGATATATTACTTATTGTTAGTTTAAAAAGAAATTGTTGCTTGTTTTAAATTTTTACCATTGTTTTTGTTTTATTTACTTCTATTGTTTAAAACTGTCGTTAGAAAAATATTAAAAAACTCCGTTTTTAATTCGTTTCATGCCTCTAAAATTTTTCACCCGAACTATATGCACATGGTTATGCGGCCGCGTTTCTCCTTGGTCTACCTGTTTGTTTCGCCATTATTATATGGACAATTAACATACACCCCCCAATAAATATATATATGTACTCATTAAGCTTGATATTGTGGAAAATGAATGTTTGAGAAAAATGATGGTAGAGAAAGAAAAAGAAACCCAAGAACCGAACAAGGTTTGAGAAATCGAAAATCTACAATCTTATAAGTGACACTTTTAATTTTTAATACCCACATATTATGGGAATCCTAATCTAGTAGTTTATATAGCAGAGACCTTGAAAAAGAAAATGTTAGGAGAAGAAAAAGTAAATCTTGTTTTTACCTTCATCACTAACAATTACACATGGTTATACCGAAAGATTGGAATTTAAAGAGTTAACCTAATCAAGAAGTTCCATGATTGTCAAAGGCAAAATGTTTTTAGGTTTAGGTTACTGATTCAAGTTTGCTTCTATGTTTTGGGTTACTTAGCTAGAGCCATGCCAACGTTGACGGATGCCCAAAGCGATTAAAAAAATATGATGCCTTGTTTATAAAAAACATCGTATACAATAATAAATCACCGTTATATAGAAAAACAAAATATTAGTTATACAACTTAATTTATTTTTAGAACAAAATTGTTAGTCAAATTTTCAAAATCATAACTTTTCATGCAATATACTAAAAAAGAAGAAGATAGAAACAATTTTATTACTTAATTATTAGATACCTATAATTGTTTATCATATACGCCCAAATCGGCTCATATTCGGTTTAGTTTAATCATTACAGAGTTTTCAATGTTTACATTTGCGTTTCTATAGTTTTATTGTTAGAGTTTAGCTAAATAAAACTTGTAAAAATATGCCCTGAGTTTTTCCAAATTTTTTTTGCCCTAAGCCAAAGTTTCAAATTTTAACATGGAGGCATGGCTCTGTACTTAGCGTACTGGATCATGAACCATGTAAATTGTTTTCATAAAATTTTAGCAGAATGCAATTCTAAAAACAAAATATTATAACATTTGGTCATAATTATCAAAATGTGCGAAAATAAATTTTAAATTTTCTGATTTTAATTTAATTTTTTTCGTGACAATCCTTTAACGGTCAAAGCTGACCGGTGTGAAAATATGTGGTGTATCATACCAAAATTAGGTAACAAGGAATTCTTGAATAATTTTAAGAAGTTGTTTGTGCAAGTTGATAAAGCTTACAACGATTTTGTAGAATACAAAAAGAAATAAAAAGAGAAACGATATTATAATATATAGAACGACAACTTTGCATGAAAATTTAAAATTCCAAAAAGTTGTTCGCACAATAACACACCACCACCATCATGTTACACCAAGAAAACAGTTGTTTCCATCTAACATAATTATATAAAACTATACTAATTTAAGAGAACATTTTTATACAAATTAATTACTTTTTTATTTTCTTTTAAATGTTATTTTTATTTTAAATTAAGTAATGTTTTCTCACTTCCTCTACTTCAAAATAGCTGTCATTTTATATTATTTCATACATATTAAAAAACATATTAAAATTTCTATTTTATCTCTTAAAAGCTTCACTTTTGATATTTTTTATCGAAGAAAAATAAATTTGGTATTTAAGATCAAAATTTACATTAAAAATTAAAAATGATAACTAGTTTGAAACCAAAATCAAATCTTACAAAAAATTATTTTTAAACAAGTGAAATATTAATTAATTTTAGCTTTTTATGTTGTTTGAATTATACAGTAAATATACAATTGAATTTATTAACAGAGTTTACTCTTCCGTTAAAAATTTTGGCGACGCAAACTAAAACCCTAGTTTGGAGGTTTTTAGTGAGAATGTTTTTCGTTTGAAAGTTCATAGTGTTAGTGAAATTCTAATGAGGTTTAAAGTGCTAGTAACTTTAACTTTGAATGGTTTTTTATATGATTTTTCCGTTTTAAATATTGGCAAGCGTTTGTTAGGGAATCTCCTATCTTATTCCATTTTTCATTCCAATTCCAAAACGGAGTAAAATCTTCTCCAACCTCACTCCATTTTCAACTCGAAAATAGTGTAAACTCATTTTTTTACTCCAAATATGGAGTAATCTCATTTTTCACTACATTTTGGAGTTGAAATTTTTAATTATAAAATGATACTTTAAATTTTAAATGATTTTGTTTTACGAGATAAATAATTATTTCGGTGATGATTTTTTTTGTTCTTGAATATTTCCTTTGATTAGAGATTCACTAATTTATCAAATCACAACAATTTGCAACAAAACAATCATATTATACTATAGTGTTAAAATTGTAATGTTTTTATAAGTTCTTTTAAAATTATGTATGTATATCTAAGTTAATTTATGTTATTACGAATATAAATTTTTAAAATTACATATTATTAAATTCATATGTATGTTTATGTAAGTTAATATAGAAAAACATAATATTACGATTTTGATTTTGAAAATTAAAAAATTAATAGGGTCAGTTCATAAATTTTATAAAAGAAATATATATATCATTTGTAATTAAGCTATGTTTTTTTAGTAGAAAACGAAGTAATATATTAGAGGAAAATCCAACCCTACTTTGAAGTTACTCCATTATTATAGAGTAAAAAATGGAATAATAAATTGGAGGTGCTCTTAAAAAGAAAAAAACAAACAACTTTACCACAAAATCTAGAATAACAAGTCTTCTTAAACAGTATTGTTAAAACGTTTAAACAAGTAACTAAAATAAAATCTCAAATATTTCTATTGTTTATTTTAAAAAAGAAAATTAGGTCACATATATACATGATATTATTGGTCTCCACGATAGTAATAGTTTAGTCTTAACTCAAGAATAAATTAATCTCAACTATCTCAATTGCATAAAGTTTATTGCTTAAATAAACAATTAATGTGCCGAGCTTTTTTTATAACATATTAATTTTTGCACATCGTTAGTTATTTCTTTCTATATTTAGATATGAAGAAATTCCGACCAAAATACATATTATATATTTGAAAATTTTATAAAAAAATAAAACTATAAAAAAGGTCGTCATCATCTTCTATCATTTCTCTTTAGGACCTCTCTCTTACAAAATCCAACAAAAAAAGATGCTTAAACCATAAGAAAGCCAAATCTCAAATCTTTTGCTCTATTATTAAAATGTGAAACTATATTGTTCTCTCTTTTCTTTTTCTATTTTATTAATACCAAAGAACTCTTCTTAATGGATTATTAAAGAAAGAAAGAAAACCATTTACAGAGATTAAAAGGAAAAACAATAACAAAAAAAGGTTTTAAGATGTTGTTCTTCTTTATAGAATGAACAAAACATCCTCTGTTTCTCTTCATATGGGTCATCTCCAAAAATGGTTAGTTTTTGTTTTCATTCTTTCTTAAAGTTGAGATTTTTCTTTGTTTAATCTATGGGTTTTTTGGTTTTATGATTTGTGATGATGATACATTTTTTTTAGATTTGAAGATCACCCAAATTCGCTATTTGATCAAGACAAGAACAACAAAAGATTGGATTTTCAGACAAACAAAAGTATGCTCCATGGTCAATTTCATTATTTGATTGTTTGTTTTTATTTGGAGATTAAAGTTTGGTTTTTTTATGATTAGAGATGGAATCGGATCTAGGGAAGCTCTTCATTGGTGGGATATCGTGGGATACAGATGAAGAAAGGCTAAGAGACTATTTTAGCAAGTATGGTGATGTTGTTGAAGCTGTGATCATGAGAGATCGTGCCACAGGACGTGCTCGTGGCTTCGGATTCATTGTCTTTGCAGATCCTTGTGTTGCAGAGAGAGTGATCATTGATAAACACATCATTGATGGCCGCACGGTTAGTATTTAGTATTTACCAATCCCTTCTAATTTTACCTACAAAAAAAAGCTTAGATCTTGGAGGAGGAAAATGCATATGTATTTGGTTTGTTTGTGGATTTGGGAACTTTGCAAGTGTTTATTAGAGTGTTAAGGATCAATGGATTTTCACAGGTTGAGGCGAAGAAGGCCGTGCCTCGAGATGATCAGCAGGTGCTCAAACGACACGCTAATCCTATCCACCTTATGTCACCAGTCCATGGTGGTGGTGGTGGTGGAAGGACAAAGAAGATCTTTGTAGGAGGTTTACCGTCTACTATTACCGAGGAGGAATTCAAGAACTATTTTGATCAGTTTGGTACAATTGCTGATGTTGTTGTAATGTATGATCATAATACTCAGAGGCCAAGAGGATTTGGCTTCATCACATTTGATTCAGATGATGCTGTTGATAGGGTTCTACATAAGACTTTCCATGAGCTCAATGGGAAACTAGTCGAGGTCAAGAGAGCCGTTCCTAAGGAGATTTCTCCCGTTTCTAGTATCCGAAGCCCGCTTCCTGGTGCTGGTTTTGGTAGTAACTATGGAGGTGGAGCTAATAGGGTGTCTGCTAATAGCTACTTCAATAACTTTGCTCCTGCTCCTGGTCCTGGTTATTATAACAATATAGGGTCTGCTGGTGGCCGGTTTAGTCCTATTATTGGTAGCGGTAGAAATCCGGTTTCTGGTTTCGGCCTCGGTTTGAATCACGAGTTGAGCTTGAATATGAATCCAAGCTTTGATGGAACAACTTCTACCTTTGGGTATAACAGGATTCCAAGCAACCCTTACTTAAACGGCGCTTCCTCAAACCGTTACACCTCTCCAATCGGGCACAATAGAACCGAATCCCCGTACAACTCGAACAATAGAGACTTGTGGGGAAACAGAACAGATGCTGCAAGTTCCGGTTGGAACTTGAATCATGCCTCAAATGAAAACAACAGAGGGAACTGGGGACTTCCTTCTTCTGCTGTTGGTAATGATAACAATGGTTACGGAAGAAACTTTGGGACGAGTTCTGGACTTTCCGCGTCCCCATTTAACGGTTTTGAAAGTTCTATAGGGGATTTGTACAGAGGCAGCTCAGTTTACAGCGACTCAACATGGCAACAGCAGCAGCAGCTACCACTTCAGTCTTCTCATGAGCTGGACACTTTGTCTCGCTCTTACGGTTATGACATTGACAATGTAGGTTCAGAACCATCTGCAAATGACTCAGAAGCTTATAATGGAAGTTACAATGTTGGAAATAGACAAACTAATAGAGGTAACAACACTTTTTTAAACTTTGTTGTTCTCAAAAGACACTATTGAAATGTTCTGATCTGTGTGTTTGTTTACTTGTTTAGGTATTGCGGCATAGGTTATCAAAAACCAAGAAAAGGTGAGAGATTTGTAGACCAAAACCAACAAAACAAGAACAGATTTTTTTGTTTATTTCTTATTACATAAAAGATAAGATGGTAGGAGCCAAAGATACAAACAAAGATGGAGGAAGATATGAATTCAAAGTTTTTCTCATAAGCTTTTTTTTTCTTTCTAATTTGATAGAAATAACCAAACAAAGATCGTAGAATTTTCGATCAATATTCTTCAGGGTTATGTGCTCTGTTTTGTAACTTTAATTTCTTTTTTTGTTTCTTCTTTTCGAATCAAAATTGTTCATGAAATTGTGGATTTTGTTTCAATTTGCTCGGGAGAGAATATTGTGTAAGAGAGGGGGAAAATATGAATATTTTGTTGCATATAATCCCTAATGAGATACAGTATATTTTACTTTGTTGTTTGTTTCCTTTAAGTTTTTTCATGTTTATTATATGTGGAAGAATTTTGTGAAAACTCTTTTTATGTTTGGAAAATGAGCTAAAAATATAACTAGAAGTCTAGAATAGAATGACCGACACACACACAAAATGATAAGAAGAAGGTTAATTACCCTATAGCCAACCAAAAGTTAATAATTTATTAATTAATATATATTTTAAGAAATTCTATTATATTTTTTTTTAATGCTCAAGAAACCAATTTCATAATAATAAAGTCATTGGCTGATTTGTTTCTCATATACAATTATCCTTATCTATTAAATCACAAGTCACCTCACCAATATAAATTTGACATGTGGAAATTAACAAATTTATTTTAAATTTTAGAATTAAAGAGTAACAAATTAATCAAACGTTTAATATGTAAACCCTTCAACTCCACGATCTTTTGACTCTTTTTTTTAGCAAAATATATTTTAAGTTTCAAACTTCAAATACAATAAAATCGTGGAACTACAAAATCTATGGGATTCCGATTAACTACATTTTTCTATTGTATAAAACGTTATTTTTATTTTTTTCTCCAAGTTGTTAGCCAGTTGCTCTATCCTTCTCAACTCAAAGGTAATCTCATTCTCTTCAGTTTTAGTCTTCGTTTAAATCTGTATGAAATTGCTTTGTATCTCACTCCCTTCATTTTGTTTATTTTTCTACATGGCTTCAAACTCACTACAAGTCGGTAGAAACCACAAATCTTCTACAATTTCTTACAAATTAAAAGGTTAGTGAATTTCATATTAAAATTATGTAAGAACATGCATGCTTCAATTGATTGTGATTAGTGAGATCATGGATTACAGTTACAACCTTTTATGTTTTATTTTTAATTTTCCATCATTTTAATCAACTACCAAATTTCTCCAGTAAAGATATCAAATTTAAACATGTGTCAAGGTTCTACAATAACAAAATGATTTTTTTCGCAAAATGGAAGTTGCAGGGTGAACTTTTAAAATTATGGAATCTTCAGTGAATTATAATTGTTTTAATCATTTTATAAATTTACTCGGTCACGGAAGCCAGAGAAGGAAGTCTTTATGAATTTTTGTTCATTTGTTTTCTCTGTGCATGTATAGTTTAGGGCCATGTCTTGGATCGGCTGGGATAAACAATATACGGAACATGTGCGTTGGTGGACCAAGTATTTAGTGGAGGAAGCAAAATGTGTATGATCATGATATACTTGCTAATACATGTTTTATATTAACGTAAACTAATTGTTCAAGAAGTCTAAATTGATCGTTAACGATCATGTTCTAATATAATTCATTAGTTTGTTTTGATCGAAGCATTGTTAATGTAAACTAAGTTTGTATGTGTTTTAAATCGAAGCATTGTTATTTTGTCAATAGTTGGGATTAAAAAAAGGGAGTGAAACTTAAGAAGCCACATAATTAAGGAAAAGTAAAGAACGAAATTGTTGAGACGATCTGATTTAGTAGAAGCAAAATAAGACAACGGGGATGATTGAGAGAGAGACTTTAAAAGCGGTAGGCTTTAAAATATTTTTGTACAACCATTTTTAACCAATCAGTTTTTTGCAGTCCTCACAGTCTAAATTTCAGTTATTTGTTACAAATCCACGATAATTTTTAAAGTCAGCAATTTATGACTTTTATTTTTTTTAAGTCACAGTCCTGAAAAATTAAAAAAATTGTTTTTTTTTTTTAAGTCAAAGTCCTAAAAATCACAAACAATCACCCCCAACATTTCAAGACATATAAAATATTAAAATAGAGAAATAAACAACTTTTGTCTTGATTTATATTTTTATAATTTTTAATGGAACTTTTATTTTCAAGTTCATTATTAATCTTATCATATTCCAATGTTGTTAGTTTTAATAAGTCCACTCTGACCTATATTTATAAAACACGAATCATCATTTTTAAAATTGTGCCTCAATAATTTTATCAAAAAAACTAATAATCTTCTTATATCAAAATTTTATAGAAATTTGGTGTTTGATTAAATATCTAAAACAAATAAAAATAGGAAATAATTAATCAAATGTAACTATAGATTAACTTACGGGTGCGTAGCACCGGGTATACACCCACTAAATTACCATGTTCTAATGTTCAGAAATACAAATTTTATTTCTTTATATTTTTGAAAAAAAAATGTAATTATCTAGTTTAAGTATTTTTCATTTATTTAAGTGATTTCATCTGTATTTGATATGTATTTATCAAAATATTAAAAGAGAACTAGAGTACTTGTCAAATTCTTGTACAAACATGTTTAGTAAAGTGCAATTTCTCTAAAAATAAATAAAAGTCACCCAACATTTTCATTTTCATTTTCAAACCCATCAATATAATTTTGTCTACTAACTTTTCAAAAAAAAAAAAAAAGTACCTCAATAATGAAACAAAATCTCATCTCAAGAAAAACAATTGACAATTTACTTAGTTTTCCCACTTTACCTTTCTTCTCTCTCTCTCTCTAAAGATGGCTTCAGAGACAGACCAAAGCTTCATAGACCTTTCATGGTTTCTTCAATCAATCAAAGACCCACAACAAAACCCCTTCAATCTTCAAACCCTTACCTTCTCCTTGTCCGGAAAAACCTCACATTGCCAGCTACTAACAGACAACACCATGAACATCAACGTCACCAGAGACAACCTCACTTCACTCTCCCAGATCTTCATCGAGCTAGCAACATCTCTAGAGACGTACACATCTCTCAGGAACTTGGAATTCGAAGGAATCTCATGGGAAATCGAGCTATTACATAGCCTTGGTTTGTTACTAGACAACACTTCCAAGATAAAGCATCTTGCTTTCAGAAAAAACAGGTTCAATGAACAATGTCTTAATGAGCTCTCAGTGATTTTGAAAAGAAACATTTGTATCAAAGAGATTGTCTTCTTAGAGTCGAGAATTGGAAGCAGAGGAGCTACACTTCTCGGTTCGGCTTTACAAGGTAACGATTCGTTAGAGGAGTTGCAGATTTGGGAAGACTCAATTGGGTCTAAAGGAGCAGAAGAGCTCTCTAAGATGATTGAAACTAACTCAAGTTTGAAACTTTTCTCTATATTCGACTCTAGTCCCTTCACTGCTACGCCTTTGTTATCTGCTGTTTTGGGTATGAACAGAGAAATGGAGGTTCATGTATGGAGTGGAGATCATAAACGAGATAGAAGCTCAAAGGTTGTTGAGTTCTTGCCTGAGAGCAACACTCTTAGGATTTACCACATTGACATTTCAGGTTCTTGTAGAGTAGCTGCAGCATTGGGGATGAACACAACTGTTAGGTCACTAGACATGACGGGTGCGAAGCTGAATTCGCGGTGGGCGAAAGAGTTTAGATGGGTTCTTGATCAGAACAAGACTCTTAGAGAAGTGAAACTTTCGAAAACCGGTCTTAAAGATAAAGCCGTTGTGTATGTTGCAGCTGGACTTTTCAAGAACAAGAGCTTGCAGAGTTTGTATGTTGATGGGAATAGGTTTGGGAGTGTTGGTGTAGAAGATTTGCTTTGTCCATTGAGTAGATTCTCTGCTCTGCAATTACAAGCCAATATCACTCTCAAGTCAGTTGTGTTTGGAGGTTCCAAGACAAAGATTGGAAGAGATGGAGTTACCTCGATTTTGAGGATGGTGGAAACAAACGAGACTGTGGTTCATCTCGGGATTCACGACGATGCGAGTATGGGACCTGGTGATATCATACAGATCTTCAAGACTTTGCAGAAGAACGCGTCTTTAAGACGGTTTTCGTTACAAGGCTGCAAAGGGGTAAGAGGTGATAGAGTATTGGAAGCAATCAAAGAGACATTGCAGATTAATCCATTGATTGAGGAGATTGATTTAGCTAGAACTCCGCTTCAAGACTCAGGGAAAGCAGATGAGATTTATCAGAAGCTGGGACACAATGGTAGGAATATTGATGAAGCAGAGGCGGATTCTCTTAAGGATATGCCACTTACTGAGCCGAAGAGCGTGAGAGCTTTCTTATGTGGACAAGACTATGCAGGCAAGACAACACTATGCAACTCTATACTGCAAAATTTCTCTGCTTCTGGTTTTCCTTATGTGGAGAATGTGAGAACTTTGATGAATCCTGTGGAGCAAGCTGTTAAAACAGTTGGTGGGATGAAAATTAAGAATTTCAAGGATGAGGAAACAAAGATCTCCATTTGGAATCTCGCGGGGCAGCACGAGTTCTACGCTCTTCATGATCTTATGTTCCCTAGCCCATGTCTCTTCTTGATTGTATTGAGCTTGTTTAGGAAACCTAGCAATAAAGAACCCAAAACACCAGCAGAGGTAGAGGAAGAGCTTCAATACTGGCTTAGATTCATCATTTCCAACTCGAGGAAAGCGGTTCAACAATGCATGAAACCAAATGTCACAATTGTTCTCACACACTCTGAAAAAATCAATCAGCAATCCGAAAGCTTTCAGGCAACTGTGGGTTCCATTCAGAGAGTAAGAGATAAGTTTCAAGCTTTAGTGGATTTCTATCCGACTGTATTCACAGTTGATGCAAGATCATCTCCCTCGGTTAGTAAACTCACACATCATATTCGGATGACAAGCAAAGCCATCCTTCAAAGAGTTCCTCGGGTTTATCAGCTTTGCAATGATATTTTACCACTCTTATCAGACTGGAGGTCAGAGAATTCAAACAAACCAATTATGAGATGGAAAGCCTTTGGAGACCTTTGCCAATATAAAGTTCCTTCCCTGAGAATAAAGTCTCGCAATGAGAACATTGAGATTGTGGAGACAAGACGGCGAGCTGTAGCTACATGTCTTCACCAAATAGGAGAGGTAATATACTTTGTAGAGTTGGGGTTTTTGATACTTGACTTAGAATGGTTTTGTGGGGAGGTTCTTGCTCAGTTGATAAAGCTTGATGTAAGAAAGCAAAGCACCGGGGAAAGAAACGGTTTTGTCAGCAGGAAAGAGCTGGAGAAGATTTTGAAAACTAGTTTGCAGAGTCCAATTCCAGGGATGACTTCAAAGGTACTTGAGCATTTCGATGCATGTGACCTTGTGACGATGATGAAGAAAGTAGAACTTTGCTATGAACAAGATCCTTCCAATCCAGATTCTTCATTGTTAGTCCCATCGATTCTCGAAGAAGGCAGAGGAAAGGCTCAGAAATGGCAGATTAACACACACGGCTGTGTTTATTCAGGCCGGCATCTCCAGTGCGATGATTCAAGTCACATGTTCGTGACAGCTGGATTCTTCCCTCGTTTACAGGCAAGGGCTCAATAACACTCTCTGTTTCTTTCATTTCTTTAGAACTCAAACCTTACTGATCGTTCATGTTACTTGCACAGGTGTATCTTCACAACAGAGTCATGGAATTGAAGAACCAACACGGAGCGACTTATAGCCTTGAGAAATACCTCATCGCTATAACAATCCAAGGCATTAATATTAGAGTGGAGCTTGGAGGACAGTTGGGAAATTACATTGATGTTCTTGCTTGTTCAACAAAGAGCTTGACAGAAACTTTGAGGCTCATTCACCAGCTAATCATTCCGGCTATCCAGAACAGCTGCCATGGTGTAATCCTCCTTGAGAACATCATAAGACCACAATGCGTCCAGGACTTAACTCCACCCCGATTCCGACAAAGTCAGTTTGTTTCCCTCCAGAGACTAAAAGAAGCATTATCATCAGTTCCTGCAGAGACTATGTATGACTATCAACACACATGGGACTCTGTTCTAGATTCTGGTAAGACTGTTCTAAGTGCTGGGTTTGATTTAGCTCGCGACCTCCTCTCTGACGATGATTTCCGAGAAGTATTGCAAAGAAGGTACCATGATCTGTACAACTTAGCACAAGAACTACAAGTTCCCACTGAGGACAACCCTGAAGATGTATCAGTGACCAATGATCTGGAAAAGGTCGATCCTAGCTTCGGTGGAATCGCTAAGGGTGTAGAAGCAGTACTTCAGAGGCTGAAGATTATCGAGCAAGAGATACGAGACCTGAAGCAAGAGATCCAAGGACTGAGATACTACGAGCACAGACTTCTGATCCAGCTTCATCACAAAGTGGATTACCTTGTCAACTACAATGTCCAGATGGATGAAAGAAAAGTTCCAAACATGTTTTACTTCATCAGAGCAGAGAACTACGGGAGAAGACTGGTCACAGCAATGGTTCCTGGCATGGTTGCTCTGAGGATACACATGTTATGTGAATTTAGACGGGAAATGCACGTTGTAGAAGATCAGCTTGGATGTGATGTGATGCAGATAGACAACCAAGCTGTGAAGTGCTTGGCTCCATACATGACGAACTTCATGACACTGGTGACTTTTGCACTTCGGATAGGAGCACACTGGGCAGCTGGGATGGGACACATGATACCTGACTTGGGCCACGCAATCGCTCACCTAGCCAACCCATCTGTCATGGCTGGAGCAGCTGGAGCTGCAGGAGCTGTAGGGGTCGCTGCTGCATTGAGTAGGAACCGAGGCAGAGATAGAGATATTCAGGAGCAAGACCAAAGAGCAGCTCAACAGTGGCTCATCGATTACTTGAGGGAACAAGATTGCTCAAGTGGGAGGGACATTGCAGAAAAATTTGGCCTGTGGCGAGTTAGATACAGAGACAATGGGTCCATTGCATGGATTTGCAAACGGCATATGATCACCAGGGCCAATGAAGTGATCCAAGTTCCTCTCTGATTCTTGCTTGCTATCTACAAATAAACATTGATAAAGTACTGTAGTACTGTATAGTCAAGATTATTTTTCATTAAAGTCTCTGTTACCGTGTGATAATGCTTTGAATCTTTACCAATTTAATGTTGGATCCCTAATCCTTATTACCACAATGGTATAAAGACAGTAAAGCAACCTCTTAAGATCCTATGAAAAAGACATTTCAACTAACCAAAGAACATCCAAACATTTGTTCTCAAGCTTTTTTCAGAAAGCTGAATCATTGGATCCTTTGCCTCTTTCTTCCCACCCATGGGACCTCCTCTTGATGGTCACAAAGACAAAGAGGGTCCAGAGAGTGACAATCACACCACATAATGATTGTACAAATAATTAAGCAATCTTAACATTGATCGCTATGCTTTAGAGATTCTTTTGGATGTAAACATCAGCAATTCTGAAAATACAAACATGATTAGGTAGCAGAAGTTCATATAATTCCAACATCGTTCTAATAGAGCAAATGCTAGAGATACATCATAATAACATCACATCAACTAAAGCATCAAGCTGACCAGATGGGAGATACAGCATCAACTAGTACATTATAGAATTACATCATTAGGATTAGTCTTTCTTCATTAGAAAAGTCTAGGAGTGACCTGCGTTCTTCCACTGAACTTTGGTAAAACATATGCTCAGAAGAAAGGCCTGCTCCCGTAGAACACACGGGATCCGTTGTTGCTCTTTGGTGTTGGCAGCTTCTGAGAATCAGAGCTTGAATTCTCTGATTTTGTTGGGCTATCAATGTCCAGAGGAAGCTTCATCTTAGCCAGTGAATCAGTAAATTGTTGCATGCTTTTCATGTACATGTCAACTATATCCTGCTGCACCACCTTTGACTCTGGCTCAACCTTCGTAGTGAAGATGGGTTTCACAATCTTCTCCTCGGATGTCTCACCTGAAGCCTCGCTCTCGGACTCCTGGGAACTCGTTTTGGAATTCTCAAGAGAGAGATGTTCATGGTTTGGTGTTTCTGTGGCAGAGTGAGCTGAAGCATTAGGAGAAGCAGCTCCATTAGTTGCATTGCTGCTCTCAGGTGAATCTTGCTTCAGTATAGAAGTGACAGAATTGGTTACATGATTATCAGTATCAGAAGTAACCAAGCTGTCAGAAGTTTCTGAGTCAATAGTGGAACAGGAGAAACCAAAATACTCGGATACCATTTGCTCATTTTCATTCGCAACATTAGGATCTGGAAACTCTATCCTATCCAACTCATCCGGAACTGATTCAGACCCTTCTGGATTCTTGGTAGTTTCATCAACAGAAACAGATGAAGGCATACTGGGAATAGCCATCACATCAGGGTAGGATCCATTGTAGGAGAGAGACAACTGAACAAAACCAGCTGGCGAATGGTACAGATCAGTGGAAGAAAGAGAGAACTCTTTCTCGAGTTTCCCATTATTGAAGAGCAGTTCGGACATAGGAACCAGAGTAAAGCCAAGCAGCTGGTCTTCGAGATAATTTTTCACCCTGCTCATCATGTAAAGTTCACATTTGAGGGAAGTGTCCAAAACCCTGACATCAAGCTTAACATTATCATCAAAAACCGGATTCCTCCCACCACCATTGATGATTTTGGTCGAGACAGTCGTTTCAGGATCACTTGTAAGGCAAAGCTTGGCATAAACGTCTTGCTTGTGGTATATACAAATGTTATGGATATCCCTTGCCTGATGCACAAAAACCTCAAGAGTACCAACAAGGTCTTGCCGGTCACAACTGATGGAATCTTTTCCACTGGATTTGACTCCATTTGATCGGTTTCCAGAGCTTTGCACAGAAGTTGAGTTCTCATTCTCTGATTCACCAATCTTGAATGGTGAAACAACAGATTGTGGGGAATCCATTGAAAAACCTAAGACACAATCCTGCGAAAATAAAAGCCAATTAGTATCAGTATTTGTAAATAGCCTCATCTTTCTAGACAACTTGCACATCCAGAAGATATGTGACTCAAAAAAGAACTATGTGTTTGTGATCAGTAAGTACAACACCAAGGTGATCAAATTTTTCACCAAGCTATGGTGTTTGAATATTTCTTTAGCATGCAAAAGGCTATTCCATAATTACCAATGCACATATAAATGCAAACCAAAATTCTTTGTTCTTTGCTTAACTGTGTCGAAGAGCCTAAACAGATACAAACACTGGAAAACATATCACATGTAATGTAACCGAAAGATTTAAACATAATCAAAAATGTAGATAAACAGTTTCTGAAGACTGCAAGTCATTTCTTTATGAGAAAATGTTTATTGCTTTCGCATCAGAATAATATCCTGGAAAAAAAACAAAAACTGAAAGATCAAACACCAACCAAACGAACTCTCTCTAGGTAACACATTCAACAAGAAAGAAATCTCGAAAGCAGTCTAACTAGAGTCATGATTATTAGGTACAAGTCTGAAAATTCAAACTCTAACCAAGTCATACAATAGTCTTAGTGAAAACAACTGATAACCTAACTGAAAAGTTTCTTGTTCGATCCAATCAGAAAAGAAAGCACAAACTCAAAACTCCACAACAACAACTCGCACATAACACAACCAGAGAAAAAACAAAAAGGTAATTTTACTAAAGAAAACTTGCCTTAGATAAAAAACCAAGCTCTGATCCGCAACTACAAAGAACTAGAGAAGCCACAAAAGAGAAAGTTAAAAGTGTAAGTCGTGTAAGAAGATGATTAAAAGAAGCATGTGGTGGGTTTAAATGCAAACTGTTCGTAAGTTGAAAAAAAAAGAATGGAATTTTAGAGGTCGGCGAAAGAAAGAAAGTGAGATAAGATTAGGGTTTTGCAGAGTCACTTCAATGGCGGACCACTAAGAAAGTGGGACATAGTCATATTCATATACTCAAATTTCAACTGTTTCGGCTGAGGAAAAAAAAGCTATTAAAACAATAATAAAACTTCACGCCGATGAAAAATCACTTACAGAGATCTTTGGAAGAAGGAAAGGTGTGAGCTTTTTTAGGCTGGCAAAAGCGTTGGTTTGTTAATGGAGTCTTTGGCTGGTTTTGTAAATTCGCAAAAATGTATAGCCAAAAAGGAAAAACAAATAAGAGAAGAGAGCGTTTTTGGTTTTAGCTTTTTGTTATTCGGAGTTAATGGGCTTTGGGGTCCACTCGTCAGTTTTTGGCAAAGCAACTCAAGTGATTATCACATGATCTTTCTTTTTTTTTCTTTGTAAATATCAATTTGCAAACCATTACATATAGAGATAATAACATACAAATTAAAATAATTTTTATATGATTTTTTTTTTATATATTTCTGCGAGAAAAAGAACGGAAATGTAATTTCTTGCCAAGATAAATAGTAGTATATAAACAGAATCATCCTCATGTTTCAAATAATTTCAAAAATGCCATTTTTGATGTTTTTATTTTCATCAATTTTCAAAAATGCTATTAATTAAATATTTTTTAAAACTTTACACTATAAAATCATAAATCCTAAAATCATTTTGACTCCTAACAAACTTTAACCATTTGTGACAAAAAAAAACTAACCTTAGCATAAAATAGTTAATCGAAAGTTAAATAATATTTTAATAAATAATGTAATTTTACTGATATTTGTGAAACTATTTTTGAAAAATAGCATCTTTAAAATGATATTTTGGGTTTTTTTTTTTTTTTTTTAATATTCAACCGATGAACTGTTAAATATAATTAAGTAAACATATATCAGTCAATATGTGTCTAAATAATAAATTCTAGTAAGTCCATGGCCAGCAATACTTACATCATTGATGTAATTAAATTATGTATTTATTAGAAATACGAAGAATTCCTTGTGTTTTTCATAGAAATCGTTAAAAACATAAAATTGGTGATTTTTTAACCTATTTATGAAATTTTATCTTATTCATGGAATTTCTGGAATAAATAAGTGTATATATATTTTGCATTGCAACCATACAAACAAAAACACTAATTTCTTTATGGAAAAAATGAGTGGATATGAATGCATGACTACATAAATTAAAGTTAGATATGACATAAAAAGCATGGAAAAAAAATGAAGATGTGTAGAACCACAAGAAAGCTGAAATGATAAAAAGATCCAAAAAGTGCTGATTTTTAGTTTTATATATTGTCATTATTCATGTGTAAATTAAAATATCATTGTTTGTTTTTCCTTTTTCTTTTTGACAATTATTGTTTTCATGCCAAAATTTTCAAACTATAATTGCTGACATTATATAACACAAAAAAATGTCACTATCATCTCAATGCCTACTACTCTTCCTTTTTAGTTGCTTCAAATCTTATATTCCATTTATTAACGTACAAATCAACTTTTCTCCCTCTCCCAAATTATTGTTTAATTATTCTCCCCCTCAAACATTGTTTCATCCCTCATATAACAAAAAAATATACAAATCAACTAGTTGTAATCATACAAATCGTTATTATAGAAACAAAATCTGAAATTGATCGACGGTGATAAAGCCCATGTAATAAAGCCCAATACTTGAAGCCCATTTCCAAAAATACTTTTGGTAGGTCCCACATAGTAATTTCAATTTTTGTGTTTTTGAAAATAATTTCGAATTCCAACGGTCGAATCAATTCATTACCTTATCGTCTTCCTCTCTCTCTCTCTGTTTCACACTTTAACGTTCATATTCTCTCTCTACCTTCTCTCTCTAGAAAAGCTTCAGTTTTTTTCTGAATCTGATTGTGAAAAAAACGATGAAGTCACCAGCGAAGATCGGAGAGAATCGGTTCTTAGGAAACATAACGACTTCAACGATCCGAAATCTACTTCCCAGATCAATCTACGCGAAGCAGAAATCAATTCGAAACTCTGAAACAAAGAAGAGTTTCAGATCCAACGACGAGAACGCTCCTCCTTGCGACCCAAACATACAACAGACTCATCTTCAATTCAACAAAAAATCGCCTCAACAGAAAGTGTTTCCCTCATCGACACAGATTCAGGTAAATCCATGGTTTAACAACTTTCTATATTAGGCTGCTTCAAAGTCGTTACCTTTTTCGATTTTAACAAGCGTTTACATGTGAAACAGATTCCAAACACTTACTCTGAAGAAAATGAGATTACAGAGGAAGATGACCAATTAGGTGATCAGATTCGTGAACTAAAGGTCTCTTTTTTCATCGATTGAGTATTTTGTTGTGTGTTTGCGTGATTGCATTGTGTATAATGTTGAGTTTGTTTGGTTTATAGGAGGATTTGATTAGAACTAAGTCTGATGGGTACAAACCTGATGGAGTCAAGAATGGTTACTTTGTGAGAGAGAGCTTGAGTCAATTGAGAATGAGTATCAACAAGTCTTTAGTTATGTCTTGTGGAAACAAAGAAGATTCAGAAAAGGAAACAATGGAAGATGATGATGATGATGATGATGATGTTGATGTAATGGAATTGAATAAACATATTGAGAAGTTTCACACTTATTCTGATGCTGATGATTTGAGAGATTCTATGCAATCATCTTTCGCAAGTGCTTCTTGTTGTGAAGCAGAGTCAATGAGTGGAGATGAGATCTGCTCTGAAGATGTAGAGATACACAAAGGTTGTGCTTTGGATGATACTGATCAATGCACTGTGAGTAAGGGGATTTCAATCAGTTTACCACATCAAACTCGTGTTCTTGAAGAGCCAACTTTGTCAGAATCTCCAAAGATTAGGAATTTTCGGAAGAGTGTGGCTGCGTCCACAAAGTTTCAGGCATGTCCTAGGAATGTAACCGAGAGCGGAAACCAAAAAGTCAAACAATTTGGGCCTTCTGTGTCCAAGAAGCCTTTGAGTCCTACAGATTCTTTAGCTGCAAGTCTCCAGAGAGGACTACATATTATAGACTGTCACCAACGGAGCTCGCTGTCAAACAGATCTTCTGTTTCCTTCTCGTTCGGGCATCTGTCTCTGAAGCCTAGCGATGAAGCCGATAATCTTTGTGCTTCAGTTAAATCGTTGCAAGAAGATAGACCAAAAGAAGGTGGATCATCGATTCTTCTCTGCTTTTCTTGCAGACAGAAACTTGACCAAGAAGCTGAAGTAAGTCTAGAAAACCTGATAAGCATTTTCCTGCATTTACTTCAGTTTTTAGTATGCTATTCGTTTTGAAACTTATATCTTTTATTACCAGGAAGGATTCAAGGCAACAGAGGAAGCTTGTGTGGACGAGAAGCATCTCAAGACCATGTGTGTGGAGCAGGCTACCAAAATTGAGCAGCTAACTTGTCTGGTAAAAATCTTATAAACTTCTTATGAATTATGATGAGACTAATGAGTGTTGAAGGTTGAGTTCGAGTATTCTGATATTTTATTTTATGAATTCTTCAGTTAGACCAATACAAAAAGAACACTGTGCAAGAGCCTAGTAAGGTAATTACTAAGAACTAGCAAACCACTGAATTGTTTGCAAGACTTGGGTATTCACAGCTTTAACTAACTATGCTTGTATGTTGTGCAGCTAATGGGAGATGAGACTGAGGTCGTGAAGGAACCATATGAGACAAACCAAATTAGTGAAGAGTTTGGGAAGACAAGGATTGATCTAAGTGACAAGGAAGCTCTTTTAAAGGAGATTGCAGAGCTTAAGAGCAAGCTGCAGCCTACAAAATCAACAGATAATCTGAGATCATCTTTGCTGTTACGGTCATTTCAAATGAGGAAAAGCACTGATCTTAGCAAGAACACTGAGAACAAGAATGATGTCTTAGAGGAAGAACGTGAAAGGTGGACAGAAATGGAGAGTGAATGGATATCTTTAACAGATGATCTAAGAATGGATATCGATAGCCATCGTAGACACGCAGAGGATCTGGAGATAGAGCTCAAGAAGGAGAAAATGGCGACAGAGGAGTTAAATGATGCTCTTAGTAGAGCCATGTTTGGTCACAGTAGATTCATCGAGCAGTACACAGAACTGCAGGAGAAGTATGATGAATTAGCTGAGAGGCATCGCGTGACGATGGCAGGAATAGTTGATGTGAAGAAAGCAGCGGCTAAAGCTGCTGTGAAAGGTCGCCATGAATTCTTACTGCCATTAGAGCTGAGCTTACTGCCATTAGAGCTGAGAAGGAGTTAGAAAGAGAGTTCTTGAAGAAAGAGAACAAGGGTCTTAAAATTCAGCTGCGAGATACCGCTGAAGCTGTTCAAGCTGCTGGAGAATTACTCATCAGACTCCGAGAAGCTGAGCAATATGTACAATCCTCTGAGGTAAATTTTACTTTCACCAACTATAAAAAGCCTTTTAGAAACATAGATTCTTGAATGATAAGTCCAAATAAATCCTAGAAAGCATGAACCAAACATCAATAAAACCTGAACTTTTGCTCTTTATTCTGTTGCAGGAACGATTCAGCTCAATCGAAGAGGAGAATGAGGAGTTGAAGAGGCAAATGGAGAAGTTAAAGAGTAAGCACAAAACAGAAATGAGCACAATGAAGCAATATCTTGCAGAAAGCAAGTTACCAGGGTCTGCATTAGAGCCATGGTTCAAAGAGAATGAGCAAGAGGAAGAAGAACATGTACCAAAACACAAAACCGGTGGGGTGAGTTATGATGATTATGGAGATGATCAGGCATGGAGAGCTGAGTTTGGAGCCATATACCATGACCACCATTACTGATTGATGATGAATCAATAATTTCATTTCAAGAACAAAAACTTTAATCAGGCTCTTTTGTTTTCAGACAAGACCCATCTTGGGTCACCTTATGTTGCCTCAAAATTCCTATTCTGTCTTGTTTACCTTGTTGTTTTTACATCTTCCATTGTTGTATGACCATTAGATGTGTAACTGTTGAATCAGCTTCCTTGTAATCTGAGTATCATTGGTTCACCAAAATGATGTATTATCTTCCTCTGTTTTCACAATATTAGATTCAAAAGTTGAGCTTTTGTCTTAAAAGATTCGGTAAAAGTAATCACACATGAAACTGAATACATATATATACTAAACATCCATCATGTTATTTGGATTAAAAAGGTGATAAAGGCGGTGGCTTGGGATGAAAAAAACTAGATATTGAGAGGTTGGCTTGAACGGAACGGAGGAACATGGTGCGGTAGCTCTAGACCTCGGCCTTGTCTAGAGCTACCGCACCATGTCCCTCCGTTCTTTTCATCCCAACTCCCAAGCCACCGGTAGAACATGGTGATGTGTTGTGACAATCTCTTGCTATTAGAATCTCTCTTCTGATCTTTGTAGTGATTTTTCATCTGTTATGATCCTCTCAGTTTTATAGTCGCAGTTTCTGCTCTGCTTTCTTTTTTTACTTCTTCAACTGCCCCACTCGCTTAAAAGACGATTTTACCATTTTTGTTTAGCTTTTGGTGTGTGGTGTATAAGTGTAACTATCTTACTCTAGGAATATTCTCCTTAACTGAGTAACGATGAGTCATGCGCATGTGGAACATTTTAGAAAATACATCTACTTTCTAAAACTATACAAAAGTGGTTTCTGGTGGCACACAAGTTTAATACTCGATTGTTTGATCTGGCTTTGGTGATTTGCGTAGTAGTCGTGTAAGCAAAAAAATGGTTTTAATTAATCATAGTAATGTACACATGGAGTTTGGCATATTAATGGGGTTTTGTCTTTCTATTAAGATCCCCACATTAATCTTTGTGAGCCAACATCGATTTATTAATGATCACAAAATAAGAGATGAAGTAAGCTCAGCTAAATGCATTTACAGTAGGTTCTTCCTAATTTAAGCCCAATAAAGGCCCATAAATCCTGTTTGGGCCTAAACGAATGATCTGTTATTTTTTTTGGTAACTCAGGAAATAATAGTTAGAAGATTAGGTAGAAATCGAGAGTGTATCTTCTTCAGCTTCATCAATGGCGGCCGATAATTCTTCAAACGCCATCGATGTCGTCGATTCCGATTCAAACCCTAACCCTAACGGTAATGAAGTGACCAATCAGGACTCTTCCAAGTCATTGACAATCCCTGCTCCCGCCGTTTGTCTAGTCCGTTTCGCCGGAGATGCTGCTAGTGGTGCCCTCATGGGCTCTATATTCGGCTATGGTGATCATCAATTCTCCTTTCTTCATATTTACATGTCTTATGTGCTTGTTGTGTATGTGTTGTGACTGTTGTCTACCTCGTGAGTTAGATTTGTAGTTATATAGTAGAGGTTGAGGATTTATAGTTGTTCGAAGTGACTTAGCCATGATTTCAAACAATGGTTTTTAGCTTAGACTTTGTTAAATGTGACTGACTGTGGGAAAAACTAGATTACTTGAGTTAAGGATTGATCAACCATATGTGTTTGAAGAGCTACACCATTTATGAGTTCCTAAAAAGCTGTATGTTGGTGTAGCTTTTACTTAAAAAAAACATGCTTCAAGTTTGGCTTTGTTTTCTCTATGAATATTGTTGCTTGATATGATTGAACCATATCTCATGATGTTAAGTTGGGGTTCAGGTTCTGGATTGTTTAAGAAGAAAGGCTTCAAAGGATCTTTTGTGGATGCGGGTCAGTCTGCAAAGACTTTCGCGGTTTTATCCGGAGTAAACAGCTTGGTTGTTTGCCTTCTCAAGCAAATTCGAGGGAAAGATGACGGTGAGTCTCTTTAACATTTCTCCCTCTTTATTCGTTCTCACTCCTTACATACATGCATAGTCTAAATGAAGTCTTAGCGTAACCTAGCTTATGTTCGCGTGATCGTCATTTTGCAGCCATTAACATTGGAGTTGCTGGGTGCTGCACAGGCCTTGCTCTTAGTTTCCCAGGTAAGAACAGCATATTTCTGAATTCCTATCCCCCTGCATTTTCAAGTATTTTATCAGGCACCTTTCCTCTACAGTTATGATGATGAACTATTTGAGCTATTTATGTTTGACAGAGGTCTCTAGGAATTTGATACTGGACCTTCACATTCACTTTGACCTTTGTTTTAAAACTTACGTTACTTGTTACACAGCCTCTCTTTGTCTTTATGCCACTAAAGAGTACACATTGGCTTCTTATTTAGGCAAAGCGATAACTTCATGTTGAAGATGTATAGCCGAGCTAACAAATCGCTATGATCCTGTGATTGCAGGTGCACCACAAGCAATGCTACAAAACTGTCTCACTTTTGGTGCCTTCTCTCTCATCCTTGAAGGACTCAACAAAAGGCAAACGGCTTTGGCTCACTCCGTCTCCTTGAGACACCAAAGCAGAAGTTTTCAAGATGATTTACCACTCTCTTTGGCTCTCCCAATCCCACATGATATCAAAGGAGCTTTCTCTTCTTTCTGCAACTCCTTAACAAAACCCAAGAAGCTCGCATTTCCCCGCTCACGTTGATTTTTTTCCCAACTTCTTCTTCAGCCTTTTGTAGATGTTGAAAACAGATGAGATTGGTTTTGTTGCGTGAGCCAATGAGAAAAGAGGCATGTACCTTTTTGTTTGTTCTCATAACCAAGTTTCTTGGACTAATTTTGCAAATGTTAGTTGAAAATTCGCATTCTCAATATCGTCTTAAATGGTAGTTAGGTCATTGGCATTGTTATCATTAGGCCCTATAAATCATTTTCAAACAGTATTTTGAAACCGGACTGACCATGAACCGGAGAGTTTTATCAAAAAACATTGGTCGAAAGCTTTAGTTTTTTTATTAATGTATTAAATCCGACTACCGATTTAGTCCATATTGAACACCTCTATATACAATGCATAATTCTTTTGAAAGATATGTCACAAGTAGTGAGTGGTAAGTAAACTAACAAAACAAACAGCACTGGAGATATTTGTGAAGACAGATGCAGTAACAAATTAATTTTTTTTATAAATGGTATTGTTGTATACTGCAATATCCAGATTACTACAATTAATACTCGGTCTTAATACCATTAATCTAATTATCACCGTAATCATAAATCGAAGAAAGAAATCATTTCATCCATTGAATCAAACCCTTTTTATGATCTTTATAAACAGTCATTTGGTTCTAACCACAGTACTTTGGAACAGTAACCAACGACATTTGTACTTTAAACACACACACACACACAAAGTCATGGATCCTCATTCTTCTTCTACACAAATGGTCCATCTCTTTATCATTTCTCTCTCATCATCATTATCATGATCACGATGATCATCAACATCATTACTCATCATCATGACTTATTTATTTTTCTTGCAGACTTGCGTTCTAAGGCTGGATACCCAGAAAAGTGGATGGGACAAGTCTATGCATAAGCTTTTTAAAGGCATTCGAGGTTCTTGTCTCACTTTAAAAAAAAAAAAAAAGTTCTTGTTTTATTTACCAAAGTAAACCGAATCTTGTATAAATCGGTTAAGTAACTTTTGGTTTAATAACGTTTTGATTATTTGTTGATGTGTGGATGTGATAATGAACAGATGTGACATACACAATCGACGCGACAAGAGGATTAGCTTATCTCTCAGGCAAAATCACTCCTGACATTATTTTGAGGATTCGTAAAGCCAAGAAACATGTTGAGTTAATCCACATGGATTATGGTTACGTTAATCCTCCTCCCTTGAATCCACATGATCCACGGTCATCGCCGCAGATGTTTCAGCCACCGTCTCCTATAAGCCAGTATGCTTACTACCGTCAGAATCCACACATGGAAGAACCTCCTGTCGCGTATCAGTATTACTATTATCCGTATTATGGACCGGAGGTGCTTTATTCTCCGCCGCCGCCACAGGTACCGACGAGAGACGACGTCACCGGCGAATCACAATGCAGGATTTTGTGAAGATGGATTTAGTAGGACCGTAGGAGACAACGTCGGTTTTTTTTATTATAGTGTACTGGTTGGTTTGTTTAGCAAAAAAAAAAAAAAAAAAAGTGTACTGGTTCGGTTTGGTAAAGTGTATTTAGAGGGGGTTATTGGTTTATGAATTTTAATGGATTTGGAAATCCAAATAAAATCTAGTGTTATTGGTTTTATGATTTTAAAATCCATATTAAAATCCGGTGTTATTGGTTCTATGATTTATAAATACTAATTAAAATCATGTGTTATTCAATCTTACGGATTTACTTATGGATTTGATTTCACTTAGGATTTTAATGGATTTGAAAAGAATTCATGTCAAAAATACAAAGGATCAAATCCGAGGGGAAACCTTCGGATTTACAAAGATTTCTAAATCTTATAAGATTTACAAATCAAATAACACAGATTTATAAATCCACGAATCAACTAAAATAATCAAACCAATAAATAAAACACCATCAAACAAAATAATAGAAAAATTGTGTCACGTATGTACTTTTCGTCTCTTCTTCATCATCTTATGTATGTTTTTCTTGCTTCTTTCTTTTTATAGGCTTTTGTTCATTTTTCTTGCTATTCACGTGATCAATTTCTCTATGATTCTTCACAATAAAGATTTTAGTGAATATTATTGCGAAATCATATACTAATCATCGTAAATAATATATATAAAGATACAAAGGTGTATGTGTTAGTGTTCGTTTTTGATGAGTTAAGTTTTATTTGTTAAAAGTATACTCAAACATGGATTCAACAAATACGGGAGAACAAGAAATCCTTGAAGAACGAGAAAGACATATATCACATGAAAATAATGAGTTAGATGTTGATATTACTTTATTGGTTAGTCAATGAAATCCATTTAGTTAATTTGTAAATCAATTTTATTTGATTTTGAAATCCACGTTATCTATTATTATGGATTTTAAAATCCATGAATTCATCTCAGATTTCTAAAATTCAAATGGATTTTAAAATCCATTAAAATACACAAACCAATAACCCCCTTTTAGTAACGCTTCACCAATTTGTTTTCTCTGTTTTTACTTTTCAGACAATATAATTAAGAAATTAATCGATAATAATAAATTAATAAGCCTGGTTGGTACAAAAAAAGCAAAAGCCAATTTACAGCACTTACATCATCAACCCACCTAATATCAAAACATCCCGAAGCCGCTAAGGCTCGAACTCACTATCACTATTCCGGTTCCAATTTTTCAGCAGCCAAGACTCTTCATTATCTCCTTTAGCTTCTCAATAACAGCCGTTGGATCAGCCCGTGAATTCGCCAAATGCATCGCATGATACTCCAAACCTTTCCACTTAGCTATAAGCTCAAAATGAGGTCTCTGAAACTCGACGCTCACGATCTCAAATATCGTTGTGTTTGGTGTTGCAGACACAATGTGAGTCATTCCTGCTCCGTGAGCTCCTATTATTACTGACGCGTCTTGGATGGCTCGGATTTGTTCTTTCATCGACATGTGCGCAAACAATCCATTCACAAGGTTAATCCCGCATTTCGTCAGACCGGTGGAGCCAGATGCGACCCAATGGTGCAACGAGTTGAACACTTCTTCCTCGTTGACTAGTCGAGACTGGACTTTACCACCATGACGAGGGTGGGCTAAGTAATCTTCACGGCGGACAAAGAGAACGTTGTGAACAGAGGTTGTTGATGATGATAGTGGTTTTTCTGATGAGCGGTGTCGGTTGACAGGAAACCCGAAAGCTGATCTGATCATTTCGCCAAACTCTGATAGCCTCGCGGTTTTTTTATCGTCTGGGTTTTGCCACAGACTTTGAGCTGATTCTCCGTTGCAGTCTATTTCTGCGGTCAAGCCCTTGAAAAGAGCGGTTTCATATCCCAATGGTGAAAGAATCGCATGGCGGAAACAAACCGGTTTGCTGAAATTCTTTGCGTATCTAATTCCGGAAAACAAAGCTGTCCATGTTTCTTCTAGCTGCGTCTGCAAAAAGGTTCACAACATGGTCATAAAACTCCTAGTAAAATTCATTTGATTCATCAATGGAGTTATACGAAAACCCTGAAACATAGCTAAGTCCAAATCCTATATATAACCAAGAGTAATCACAACTCTAAAGATAGTCTAAATGAAACAGAAGAGGAGCGTACCGTGCAGTGTCCATCGATGAAAACAACGTGTGGTCGATTAGGCAAACCAGTAACTCTAGAGGAAACATAAGCACTATACCAATCTGTCACGGTATGATACAAATTCGCATACTCAAATCGAGTGACAAGCAAAGTTGGTTCCTCCACCCACTAGAGCCAAGCAAAAGCAAATCAAACATCATTCATCAATACATTACATATGCTTCAAGAATCTCAGATACCACAACCTAATATAAACAGTGAAATAGCTCAAATTCTCAATCCAATCACACAGAAAGATCTCAATATCAGTGATTGAATGAATCTGACCTTCCAACTTCGTTTCAAACTTTCTAATTATGCATCTTTTTTCCACCAAAACACAATCTAATTTACCAGAATCAATCAGATGCACAAACAAACCTCATCACAGACGAAATCTTCGGTTCCAACAACACGAATCGAAGCAACCAAATCCCTCATTGTATGCTTATCAATACCACCTTCTTGAATATACTCATTAAGCATCTCTTCACTCACCAGCCTTCTCGAAAGAACACTACTTCCTTCTCCTCCTCCTCCGCCGATTCCGATTCGACGGTTTCTATTGAATCCTAACCGTGAAGCCTCTTCCGCAACCTCAAACGCACCTTCTCGAAACTCAGGAAGCTCCTCCTCCTCTTTCCTCCCCATAACTTCCTCAAGCTTCTCACCACCTTTCGACATGACGATCCGATCAGGAACCATTCTCAGATTCCTTCCTTCGCAAATCAAACTCTGTAGCGTCTCACTATAGAAACATCGAAACCAACTTCCTTCGGAAATCCTCGGTTTAAGGAAATCAACTCTCCGAGTAAATCCATTACCGAAGAAGCCTTCGCATGAGCTACTAGGTAGAGATTTATGCGGCGGCGTCCATGGAAGGTAAGAAGGTAAGATCGGCCATGGTTTTTGAATCGCCGATTGATTGTTGACGGAGACATGAAATTGCAAAGGAAAGTGAGGATGTGGTGGCTCTGGAGATGGAGATGATGAGTGAAAAGCGAAGTAGAAACAGAGAAAGAGAGAGTTGAGAAGTAGCATATAGATGAATATCTTGAGAATCCGTGGATTCCGTTTACTCATTCTCATTGATTTGCGCTTCAGAGAGAGAGAATTTGAAAAATTTCTTTCTAATTTTAGATTTCCATCGATTTGTGAAGGTAATATCGAAACGCCGGTGGAATATTCCGGTGAAAAGCTTATCGGAAATGGATGTTTCCACCGGAGAACAATTATTCTTCAAACGTGAAGAAGAATCCGAATTTTGAGAAAAGTGCCCATTTATTAAAACGTGAAAAGTGTCCTTCCTTCCACTTTTTTTTGTTTTTGACTAAAGAGTAGTTGCAGTTCCATCACTAATCTAACTTATTGAACCGAACGAAACCCAAACGAATTAAATTTAAACCGGAATTTAAATTAAAGGTTTCCGTCTTTTCGTTAAACACGTTCAGTTATTATTGAGAGAGGTTGAGCAAACGCATAGAAAACTATTTTTACTAATTTCATTCAGCTTTAAACAATTACGGGCTGTTGCCATTGGATGATGCATTCTTTGATTCCCTAACTGTATTTGTGTGTATATCTAATATTTATGATTTGCACGTTATGAATTGATAAGCATTGTTGTTGTTTGCTTATCTAATTGTGATCTTTTTTAGGAGGTGGTACCAACATCTTTACAAGACATCTCCACACTTTCAAAGATTTGTTTGAAGATATTTTACCTTTTTAAAATTTATATTGTGGCTTATGAAACTTATGTTGAATGAAATTAAAAAAAAAACTATACAACCAAATTTGTTTTTATGTATTTCTCGATTAACATATTTTTGATGTGATTTGTAGAAGTGTATGATGGATAAATATATTTTAGTTTCATGATTGTCTATATCGCTTTGTACGCCTCAAATGATCTCACTACTAGTCATTGTTATTTCGAAGCACCATAATTTTCTGATCACTCACCATGCCACATCAGACTTTTCACCAAGCCACCGGATTTTGGAACGCGTCCATTCAAGTTCTACAATCTTTTAACAAGGCACCCATATTTTCTCGATACGATTACTTCTGCTTGGATTGAAGCAGGACCAGAGTCAACAACGTTGAAAGACTTCTGTTACAAATTGAAGAGCTTAAAAAGACCATTAAAGACACTGTTTAAGAATTTTTTTAGTAACATTGAGAAGAGAGTTCTTGAAGCTAATGATCTTCTGAAATCAGCCCAACTAATAGCTCTTCAGGATCCGACTTCTGATAATGTGGCTACAGAGAATGAAGCTAGGGATTCTTGGTTATCCTTACGACATGCAGAGGAAAGCTTTTTCCGCCAGCGGTCAAGAATTAAATGGTTAGCAGAGGGTGATTTTAACACATCTTTCTTCCATTTAGTCACTAAGCTGAGAAATGCTTTCAACGCTGTCAAATTCATCATAAGAGCAGATGGAACCCGTGCTGAAACATCAAAGGACATTCCTGAGTACGCAGTGGAATATTTTATGGATTTATTGTGCAAATTACGAGGCCATTTCTGCCGAGAGTTACCAGATGTTCTGTCGGATCTCCAACTTAGACAATGCACAAACGGACAGAAACTGGCACTGGTTGCTCCAGTCACAACGAAAATCATCAAAGAGTCTCTGGATCACATGCCTTCTAGTAAAACTCCCGGACCAGACGGAATGACCGCTGAATTTTTCAGAGCAACCTGGAGTATCTTGGGCCCTGAATTGACAAACTCTATTAAGCATTTCTTCGACTCTCCTTTCATGCCATCGGCTTTAAACTCCACTTCTCTTGACCTGATTCAAAAACGAGTTGGTGCTGATGACTGCAGAGCCGTGCTAATAGGTTAAAATATAAACTTCTGCCTTAGGCCCCCAAAATGTATAAGGTTTTTAGGGCCCCCAAATTTCTAAAAATCTAATGTATTCTAGTGATAATAGTGAGCAAATAACTTTGTATGATTCCACGTTCGATCCATTTGGTAAGCCACTTTGCTATTTTATTTTTTCATTTATTTGTTTTTCTTGTCGTGATTGTTTATTCTTATAAAATTGACATTTACAACATGTTTGCTATGTCTGCTAAGTGCTTAATGGCTTTAACTTATACTAAACTAGCTACTAAATACAATAAAAAATATAAAATTATATATTAGATTATGAGAGTTTATTGAAAAAGAGAAAAAAAAGATTATGATTTTAATTGGTAACTAACTTATTAAATTTATAATTATGTTTACAAATTTTTATCATTTTAAATAGTACTAATTACAAAAGCGATACCAAAAACTAAGTTTCATTTATACATTTTATTTTTACAGTTATTTTTTAAAACTTTGCACTATGTTATAAAGCTTACAACTCGAATTTACTGCTTTTGGTTACCAAGCGGACCATATGTTTAGACATTTTAGATCATCATTTACTGTTTGTTATAAATATTTTATTATTTCAAAACTTTTGAGCTTAAATTTTTCATATCCGTAATTTTTAGTTCGCCTTGGGCCCCTAGCGACCTAAGCACGGCACTGCTGATGAGATAAAAGATTATAGACCCATTTCTTGTTTGAATACGGTGTATAAAATCATCACCAGGATCCTAGCGGATAGGCTAAAAGAAGTTCTTCCAGAAATAATCTCCCCAAATCAAACTGCGTTTGTTAGGGATAGGTTACTTTTGGAAAATGTGATGCTTGCTTCAGAAGTTGTAAACAGTTATCACAAAATCTCTCAAAGGCTTTCAACTCGGTCCGTTGGGATTTCCTTCTAAGCACCTTACAAGCCTATCAGGTTCCTCCATCATTTTTCCATGCGGTCAGGTCCTGTATTTGCTCTCCATCTTTCTCAGTCAGTATAAATGGAACTTCATCGGGATATTTTAAAGGAAAAACGGGTCTAAGACAAGGCGATCCTCTCTCTCCAGCTCTCTTTGTAATGGTGATGAATCTGTTATCTTTAATGTTAAACAAAGGGGCAGAGGAAGGGAAGTTTAACTACCACCCAGGATGTGAAGAACTGCAACTAACACATCTGTCATTCGCAGACGACCTACTGATTTTCTTAGATGGTTCGTTGAATTCAATAGAAGGGATCTTTGAGATCCTAAAAAGGTTCGAACATCTCTATGGACTTGCTATCAATATCTCCAAAACGTCTATGTTCTGCTCAGGAATTGCTGACTTTAATCTGGTTCAAATCAAGCAAAGATTTGACTTAAGTCCTCAGCGATTACCCATCCGTTATCTTGGTCTCCCTCTTTGTACAAGAAGACTATATGTTGGAGATTGTGATCCTCTTCTGGTACAGATTCGAAAGACGATTAATAGCTGGTCCCATCGTCACCTTGCTGGAAGGTACACTCTTCTGTCTTTAGTTATAGCAGGAATCATTGGCTTTTGGAGCTCTGCCTTCATGCTGCCAAAGCAGGTTATAAAACAGGTCAACACCCTCTCTAGTGCTTTTTTCTGGCATGGACCATCTGAATAAGCTAGAGGAGCTAAGGTGAAATGGGCTGACATTTTATTACCGAAGTAAGAAGGAGGTTTAGGCTTGAGAAGCTTGACTAGCTGGAATACAACTTGTGGTTTAAACTAGGTTGCATGGAAACTTCATTTTATGACGTTTCACGCTTCGGAATCGGAATCGGAATCGGAATCTCTTGGAATCTCTTGGAATCGTTGTGGAATCGCGATTCCAAAAATTACCATTTTGGAAGCGCTTTGGAAGCGTCCGATTCCAAATTGGAAGCGCCTTGGAAGCGTCTGATTCCATTTTGGAATCGTGATGGAAACTTTTTTTCATTTTGGATGATAAAAATTAAATATTAAAAAACTTAAAAAAGTGTGATATTTTTATAATTTAGAGAGAAAAACCCCTAAAAATATGACTCATCACATCCCTAGTCACTAAGAAGTAAGAACGATTATGATTTCGCTCACAATCTATGTAGAAGGACTCTTTAAGCTTCCAATGTATCTCTCGGCAATCTCATAGAAGAACATGATATATTTCATACTATATGTAATGAAACTATTCTTAAAAGATATGAGTTTGAAGATATTTCCCTCGACAAACCAAAGGTAGGAAGCAATTTTATTTGATGGAGAAAATAAAAACCAACATAAATATGTAGTCTAAATTCTTGATTTTAGTATGATGGGTTGTTTATTCTAGTTAAGTTACTTAATACTTTTATGATCCAATTTGTAAATGAAGTTTTTCATTTTGGTTTAGTTTTGAATGTTAAAAAGTATTTATATATATATATATATATATATATATATATATTTGGTATAGTTTTACGCTTCCAAAACGTACCCGCTTCCTAATTTTTTCAAAAAAATCGCTTCCGCGTTTCCGAACGTTTCGCTTCTACGTACCCGTTTCCGATTCCATGCAACATAGGGTTTAAAACTGATTTGGATGTTGTATTTCAGAGCGGGATCAATTTGGGTGACTTGGATTAGAAGGAAATATCTGTCACATTCCTCTTTATGGGGGTTAACCGAGATGAATTATCAGTACTCTTGGATGTTTAGGAAGCTGCTGAAGCTGAGATCGTTAGCCTCTTCTTTCCTCAGAATCAATATAGGAAATGGTGATGATACTTTTTTCTGGTGGGATCCATGGACACCATTTGGACCTCTAATTCATTATTTTGGTCCTAATGGACCTTCTCTCATTGGCATTCCACTTTGCCAAACAGTAAGCGACCTAATCTCTTTTGGAACATGGATATTATCTCCTGCACGGTCTGAAAAGCAGTTACAACTGTATATGTTTATCACTACTATTCTTCTTACTCCTCTTAGTGATAAACCAGTGTGGTTGATTGATAATGTGGTTCAAAAAAAGTTCTCTTCAAGGAAAACATGGAATGCAATACGAGAATTCCGAGAACCAGTCCCTTGGTATGAGTTAGTGTGGCATAAAGCGAGAATTCCGAAACAAGCTTTCGCAGTTTGGCTTTTTGTTCTCAACCGCAACCCAACTTTGGATCGCCTTCACCGATGGGGGTGCGATGTAGAACAAATCTGTCTTCTTTGTGGTGAGGAAAACGAATCAAGAAATCACATCTCCTTCGAATGTTCTTACTCTGAAGTAGTTTGGAAGGCAATTGTTCAATTGCTCCTTTCTTCAAGCCCTCCTACATCTTGGGAAGGTATAATGGTTTGCTGCCTGTTGCAAGTTCAAATGATGATATTTCCCTTGCTTTGTTACAAGGTTGGCACGCTTGTATTTATGAAATTTGGCTTGAACGGAATAGAAGATATTACAGCGGTCTCTCCGAGCCTCCATTCAAGATCTTCCAGAAGATTCTCTCAGTGGTAAAAAACAAGGCAAGGAGTCTATTTCATCAGTACCCGAACCGAAGTTCCATAGTCCCTTGTTGGGATGGCCCATCTACTTTCCTGTTTCAACCTCCTTAAGTCATATGGCAATGGGTCTTAGCCGGTGGAACTTTTCTCCTTTCTCCGTCTTGTTCTCTTCCTCTCTTTCCTCGGATCAAATGTTGGTAGTAATATTTTGTTTCTTTCTTTATCTGATGTAAACGTTTATTTATAGATTCAAGCAAACCCTTTAACAAAAAAAAAGTTTCATATTGTCATGTATATTTTAAATGGGATACATAAGGGACAACTATTTTGGTTCCCAAAAGTCTCGTTCCATTCCCGTTTTTGTAAAAACCCGTCCCGAATTCCGGTCTGCCCACACCTACCCGTGGCCGCTACTCACACTCACTATTCCGGTTCCATTTTCAGCAGCCAAGACTCTTCATTACCTCCTTTAGCTTTTCAATCACAGCCGTTGGATCGGCCCGTGAATTCGCCAGATGCATCGCATGATACTCCAAACCTTTCCACATAGCTATAAGCTCAAAATGAGGTCTCTGAAACTTGAAGCTCAGAATCTCAAATATCGTTGTGTTTGGTGTTGCAGACACAATGTGAGTCAATCCTGCTCCGTGAGCTCCTATGATCACTGACGCGTCTTGGATGGCTCGGATTTGTTCTTTCATCGACATGTGCGCAAACAATCCATTCACATTAATCCCGCATTTCGTCAGACCCGTGGAGCCAGATGCGACCCAATGGCGCAACGAGTCGAACACTTCTTCCTCGTTGATGAGCCGAGGTTGGACTTTACCGTCGTGACGAGGGTGGATTACGTAATCTTCACGGCGGACAAAGAGAACGTTGTGAACAGAGGTTGATAGTGGTTTTTCTGATGAGGGATGTCGGTTGACAGGAAACCCGAAAGCTGATCCGATCATTTCGCCAAACTCTGATAGCCTCGCAGTTTTTCTATCGTCTGGATTTTGCCACAGATTGTGAGCCAATTCTCCATAGCAGTCTATTTCTCCGGTCAAGCCCTTTAAAAACGCGGTTTCATATCCCATTGGTGAAAGAATCGCATGGCGGAAACAAACCGGTTTGCTGAAAATTTTTGCATACCTGATCCCGGAAAATAAAGCTGTCCATGTTTCATCTGCGTCTGCAAAAAGGTTCACAATATGATCATGAGAAACTCCTAGTTTAAGTTCATTTATATTCATCAATGGAGTTAAACTAAAACGCAGCTAACTCCTATAACCAAGAGTTATCACAACTCTACTCTGCTTATGGAGGAATCATATGACCATGAAAGCGTACCGTGCAATGTCCATCGATGAAAACAACGTGGGGTCGATTAGGCAAACCAGTAACTCTAGAGGAAACATAAGCGCTATACCAATCTGTCACGGTATGGTAGAGATTTGCGTACTCGTATCGAGTGACGAGCAAAGTTGGTTCCTCCACCCACTGGATCCAATCAAAAGCAAATCAAACATCAATCCAACACACAGAAAGATCTTCATTTCTGCATCAGCTGAATGAATCTGATCTTTCTAATTATGCACCTCACCATCCAAAAACACAATACCTCAAGAAGAGTGTTGACCAAAAAAACATAAAAAAATTCAGATGCACAAACAAACCTCATCACAGACGAAATCTTCAGTACCAACAACACGAATCGAAGCCACCAAATCCCTCATTGTATGTCTATCAAAATCACCATCTGGAATATACTCATTAAGCATCTCTTCACTCACCAGCCTTCTCGAAACCACGCTGCTTCCTCCTCCGATTCGACGGTTTCTCTCGAATCCTAACAGTGAAGCCTCTTCCGCAACCTCAAACGCACCTTCTCGAAACTCAGGAAGCTCCTCCTCCTCTTTCCTCCCCATAACTTCCTCGATCCTCTCACCACCTTTAGACATTACGATCCGATCAGGAACCATTCTCAGATTCTTTCCTTCGCATACCGAGCTCCGTAACGTCTCACTGTAGAAACATCGAAACCAGCTTCCTTTGGAAACTACCCGATTGAATCCATTCCCGAAGTAGCCTTCGCAGGAGCGACTCGGTAAATTCATCTGCGGCGGCGTCCATGGAAGGTAAGAAGGTAAGATCGGCCATGGTTTCTGAATCGCTGATTGGTTATTGACGGAGACATGAAATCGGAAAGGACGATGTGGTTCTGGAGACGGAGACGATGAGTGAAAAGCCAAGCAGAGAAGGAGAGAGTTGACAAGTAGCATTAAAAGGAATATCTTCACAATCCGTGGATTCCATTTACTCATTTTGAAATTGAGAAACTGTAGCTTTCTAATTTTATATCTAAACCAAAAAATCAAGTCAAACCGGTATTTAAAATTAAAACCAAACGTTTCCGTCTTTTCGTTAAAATGCGTTCGGTTACTTATTTAGTTCCATTCCCACATGCTCTAAATCGCCGACTCAAAAATCTGCAACAGTCCTGGTAAGAACTGCTTTATTTTGTTAAACCATGTGGAAACTTATGCTTGAAGTTGAATTTTCTGTTTAGTTTCACGTAAAGTTGTATCTATACGTACTTTTTTTGACAGAAATCATTTTCTAGGAATTCGTGTTTATTTTCGTACTTAATTTGTTTTGCCACTCTGTAATGAAATTTGACTATCATAACATTGATTCGAAACTATTTTTAGATTCTCTGTCTTTTTTTTTTCCTCCCAGTGTCGTCAGAATCTAAACTTTTTGTGTATGTAATTCTCTTGTCCTAGTTTCGCAAAAAAAATGATTGTAGTTTTTTTTTTTTTGAGAAAGAAAATGATTCTAGTTTTCTTGTGTGTTTAAGACACCATTAATTCTTCGATTTTTGTTTTTTTACTTAATTGATGATACGACTTTAAAATGCATGTATTTATCTCAGAAAACGAAAAGGATAGTAGATACAGATTCTTCCTTTTTTGTGTTCTTTAAACCTTGAATGTAAATTTAATGTGTTTTATTTTCTTCTTTTTTCATCTGCAAATTGATTAGTAAATAATCTTTTTTATTTGTTAACTTTAGTAATGACGACATCAAAAAGAAAACCGCCATTTTCCACATAGAAAGTCCAAGGGGTTTCTTTAGCTTGCGCTCTAAGTTTCATTTATCTATATATTTGTATCATTTTTTCAGAACTTAACAATTTGTCTCTTTTGTTCTTGTAGGTAATTTAATCACAGATCTCCTCCAGGTAAAGAAGAAGAAGATCATCAAAAGGGCACGCATAAAAGAAAAAGAAAAAAAGCTGAAAACCCGATTAGATGGATCGTTTTAACATGAGATTTATTCTATTTATACTGATCATACTTTTAGATTCTCCAATAAGAAGCCACAGTTGGGGATGGTTCTCTTCTTCTTCTTCTGAAGAAAATACAGACTCTTCTTCTTTCCCTCGGTCTCACAAATCCAATCCTGACTTCTCTATGGAAGTTTTTGGTAACGAGAGGGCAGTTCAAGTCCTTGGAGACGCCAGAAACAAGCTTGTAGGTCCAAACAGTTGTTGGGTAAATGCATATACTTACCTCTTCACTGGCTGCAAGGAAACTGTTGCCACAGAAGAAAAGAGGAAGAGATTCGCTTGGTATTTGAGTGATTGCTTCCTCAAAGACTCGGGAAGACCGGCTTTTCCTACCTGCAATGATGAATCACCAATGATGACTTGCCTCAAGAAGCTAGATGATCATGAGCATAAGATCTATCTCGAATTCATGCTTGAAACCAACACCATCTGCCAACAATTACAGTACGATTCTGTCTGTATTTCTTCAAGCTTTTTTACTTTTGATTGCGTAATTGACTTGATCATGATTACTTTTGTGGCAGGAGTCATGCATTTAAAAATGAAATAGAGAGGCTTGTGAATGATCTGAGGAGGTCAGCTCAAGATACAGAAGACAAACTGGATGTCTTGGAGAGTAAATCTGATGTTCTATTGCAGAGTTCGAGCATGATTCATGAATCTTTAGGGTCAATAGATGTTCAGGTTCAGAACGTGGCTATGATTACAAACACCATAGAAACTCATATGAGTGGAGTGTCTCAACAAACCAAAGAAATCTACCAAGAGCAACAGAACATTGCAGAATCACAGTTGGTGCTAAGGGAAGGTCAAGAGAAGATGGGAGACACGTTGAAAGCTGGAATGGAGATGTTCAATGATGCGGTTACTAACATCGAGGAAGGAGTAGATAAGTTGAAAGAAAATACAAAGCAGATTGAGGGGGAGATAAACGTACTTGGAGATTCAATATCATCCAAAATGAATGATTTGGAGAATAAAACCGATATCATTGGAACTATGACTGGTAGTTCACTGGATAAACAGCAGAAGCTTTTAGACGGGCAATCGGCAGCTCTTGACAATCTTCAGTTTCTTACCCAGTTTCAGAGTGAGGCACTGCAAGAGAGTAGGTAAGTTTCAAAGATGAGAGATCAAGTAAAATTGAAAGACAAGAGAGTACTTTTCTTACCCGTTTTTTTTGCTGCAACTTTGTAGGAGCAACTTGAAGCGTTTGGCGGATTTTAGTCAGGAACAACAGGAAAATCTTGCAAAGCGGCAAGAACAGCTTCAACAGGTTCATGATCACTTGTTTGAAAATTCAAAATCAATGTTGGAAGCTCAGGTCAGTCACCCAAACCTTCACAAATTTCAAAAACATTAGAAGCAAGATCACATAAAACTAAGTACTTAACTATCTGTTTTGCAGGAAGCGTTTGAGGCGAAACAAGCAAGCATGTTTGTAGCTCTGGATAAGCTCTTTGCTTTGCACAATGCAATGCTTCTTGAGTCCAGGGTGATCAAAGCTTTCTTCATCTACTTCTTGTCGATCTTTGTCATCTACATGTTCACAAGCACAAAACAAACTTATATCATAAGGCCAAGGCTTTACATTGGTAAGTATCACATTCCATATCTTTTTCTCATACCATATATATAACAGTAGAATCCACTAGTTTAACAGATTTGTTCCATTTCGCTGATGCAGGTTTGTGCGTTACCTTAGCTTTTGAAGTGGCAAGTTTGCGTTTCGTGAATGATGCAGAACACCGAGCATGGATTATAAACGTTGTCAGGTCTTTATTTGCTGTTCTTGCTTCAGCTCAGCTTCTTCACGCTGCTTTTACATACAGGTAAATGATCAAATGCAAAAATGGATATCTTTGGACAAACCAAAACTCAGAAGCTAATTTATACTCTTGACTGGAAATGCAGGGACTATGAAGTACTCAACCACCGGATTCTCTTAGGATTAGTTGATAAGGTTAATAACATGCAAAGCAAGAGAGAGATCTCGTGGGAAGAAGATACGGAGAGCGAGCTAGATTGGAATTCTTGGATTGATACAGATTTAACCGACGATGAAGACCATCTTGGAGATCCTGATTTCAAAACTCCAGAACTGATCAAGGAAAACCCGGTTTCTACTTCATCAATGACTAGAAGAATGTATAATTTCCGTCCGCGATAGCCAGCAGTTCGTTGAATAGCGTCAAAACTACACACTGTCTAAGGAGACTTCACATTGTCCACAAAAGACAGATACTCACAGCCGCCACTGGATCAACACTATAATTGTATGCTGTTTCATAATCTTTTGTTACAAAACCTTAGACCATACTATGCTGTTTTACGAAAAAAGATACTCATAAACAGTCAAAAGTTAACTTCTCCAGTATATTTATTGAGCATAAAAGTCACTCAGTGCAATACATTCCATAGAATCTCTTCTACAGATTTCATCTCTTTACTAGTATATCCACACAAGCCCTAATGTTGCAGTAATCACATAAACTAAACAAAATCTAATTTGATCAGAGTACATGAAACTCTAGAACTAATCAAATGCAACTTCTTCAAAATCCTCCTTCAAGGTAAGATCTATTCAGCATTAAAATTCTCCATATGGATTCACGATTCACAAATCTTTCTCAAATCTCAATCGAATCCGAAATTCACATCCAGTAATGACTGAAATTGAACTCAAAATCTGAACAATAGATCCTCAAAAGCTGGTGATAGAATGTATCAGGCGTGCTTGAAGATCTTCATGCTAAGCCAATGAAAGTAAACAGCAACCATTATAACTGGTAGAGTCAAGGGAAGCAAGAAGCAGTAGTAGTACCTATCATTCTCCATAGTTTCGATTAAAGGATTTTGAGAGAGCGGTAACGAATTCGAAGCGATGGTTGCAAATACGAAACCGAACAAGGAAATGGAACCAAAGATGACGAAGAAATATCCCCAGAAAAACTCCGTCGTCATTGTTACCGGAAGTTTCATCGGAGAGAATCCGTCATTCAAACATATTTTCAGGTTCACAGAAAAAAAAAAAAGGATTTGATTGATTCCGCCTATTTGGGTTTTAGAATTGAAAAGCCTATTCGATTTGGGCTTTTAAGTTTACATTCCCACTAGGTCACAAGTACCTTTTTTTTTTTTTGGACGTTCCCACAAGTACTTAAACACAACCTTACTTGTTCGTAAGATGTCAAAATGGGTCAAAATTCATGGATAACTCTAATTCATCCATAATTTTAGTGGATTTGAGTTGAATTTTTCGATCCATATAAATAAATGGGTATAAGTGGGTAACCTATTTAAGTTTATGAGTTTAATGGGTAAATCTATTAGGGTTACGGATTACCCATTAATTTAGTATAAAAACAAAAAATACCTAATATACCGTATATTATATACGTAAGTTACTAAAACAAATTAGAGTTTTCTTTTGGTAAAGAAAAACTAAGGTTTTATATTACCTTTACTAAAAAGATGAACTTAACGAAAATTGAATCTAAGGAAAGAGATGAACACGACAACGATTGAAATGCTTTTCTTAATTATTTATTGGTTTTCAGTGTCATTGGTTTTATGATTTTTTTTTATTTTAAGATATGTTAGACATTTTATTTCATTTTTTACTTGAATTTTTTTGGATTTATAATAATATGGAATTTTTTGATTTTTTTTTAGTTATTTTATTATAATTTATTTAATTTATATGGATAACCCATTTAACCCATTAACCTAATAGATTTTATAGTAGATGGGTTTGAGTACATAAATTATACCCATATGTGGGTCGGGTCAAACCCGCCACTAAAATTTCAAACCACGTTGGGTTGGATTGAGTCGGGTGAAACAAAACCATGAGCTAGCTTACTAAGAAACCTCACGAACCAAGCATCACACTTGATTTTACTAGCTCCTCTAGCAAAAAGACTAAGAGGGGGTTATTGGTTTGTGTATTTTAATGGATTTTAAAATCCATTTGGATTTTAGAAATCTGAGATGAATCCATGGATTTTAAAATCCATAATAATAGATAACGTGGATTTCAAAATCCAATAAAATGGATTTACAAATCAACTAAATGGATTTCATTGACTAACCAATAAAGTAATATCAACATCTAACTCATTATTTTCATGTGATATATGTCTTTCTCGTTCTTTAAGGATTTATTGTTCTCCCGTATTTGTTGAATCCATGTTTGAGTATACTTTAACCAAATAAAACTTAACCCATAAAAAACGAACACTAACACATACACCTTTGTATCTTTATATATATTATTTACGATGATTAGTATATGATTTCGAAATAATATTCACTAAAATCCAATGTTTTTAAAACCGGACCGGCGACCGAACCGGACAAGCTTTTGGGTCATGGGTCAATGTGGTTCGGCCGGATCGAACCGGGTTTAATAGTTTAAAAAAAAAAAAATATAAATAGTTTTTTTATAACTATTATACCCCGATATATAGTAATATATTTAAATAAACATATTTCTAAAAATTATTCATGAAAAAAATCATTTAAATAACAAAAATATTATTCATAAACAAAGATTAGTGACAAATAATTAAGTTTATATGTAAAAAAAAATTAAAAACATTAAATCATAACACAAATTAATTAAATTTAAAACAAGTATTTGTTTTTATAAAGTTTTAATTATAAAAAAATTAAATATGAAAAATATAAAAAAATGAAAATTTTCAAAAAAAAAAAAAAAAAAAAATCAAACCCGGGTCGACCCAAACCGGGTAGCTGACCGGTTCACGGTTGAACCCGGTCCGACCCCCGGTCCGGTCCGGTTTTCAAAACACTGCTAAAATCCGTATTGTGAAGAATCATATAGAAATTGATCACGTGAATTGCAAGAAAAATGAACAAGCCTATAAAAAGAAAGAAGCAAGAAAAACATACATAAGATGATGAAGAAGAGACGAAAAGTACATACGTGACACAATTTTTCTATTATTTTGTTTGATAGTGTTTTATTTATTGGTTTGATTATTTTAGTTGATTTGTGAATTTATAAATCTGTGTTATTTGATTTGTAAATCTTATAAGATTTAGAAATCTTTGTAAATCCGAAGGTTTCCCCTCGGATTTGATCCTTTGTATTTTTGACATGAAATCCTATCAAATCCATTAAAATCCTAAGTGAAATCAAATCCATAAGTAAATCCGTAAGATTGAATAACACGTGATTTTAATTAGGATTTATAAATCATAGAACCAATAACACCGGATTTTAATATGGATTTTAAAATCATAGAACCAATAACACTAGATTTTGTTTGGATTTCCAAATCCATTAAAATCCATAAACCAATAACCCCCTCTAAGACCAAACAAGCTTCAAAGCTACCCAGCAAGACCACAGAGCCTTAGCGGACCTGAACAGAGGAAGCAAACAACGCAAGACCGGACAAGCTAAACAGAGGCTAAAGCAAGGTTTTAACTCACAACCCGAAGCTCCACAAAGCTAGCCAACAAGGGAACACTGCAATTGTCCAGGGGCAGGGAAAGCACCGAGTAGCTACCAAAAACAGCGGGCCAAAACCAAGTGAAGAAGCCAAGAAAACTTATCCAGAACCACGAACTAGAATCCCGGTCCTAATGAATCAAAGCAGGAAGACCGAGGCTCTGGAAAGAATAGCCAAAGCTACACTTCTAGAGATCTTGCCAAACAATAACCAACAAGAGACCACCTCAATACCCCGGTGAGGACAGGGGCGAGCACGAGCAAAGCAAGTCGTCCTCGAAACAACAACCTCCGTCGAAAACAAGCCCAACCATCGGAGAAAGAGGTATGGACGGCGGAATGACCAGACGAATCCGGTGTATACGAAATCCCAAAGGAGACTGAGAGACAACAAAACAGTTTAAAGACGTCGCTCCGCCACTGCAATTGTATCTCCGTCGCCGGAAAATCGAAGGAGAAGACAGATCTACAAAGTAGATCCTCGCCAGATCGACGAGCGTGAGACATGTTGAGGGAGCAGCTGATCTTCAAGGGTTAGGACTCGCCGTCGATTAGCAAATCACCATCGTTGAAGAAACCCTAGACCAAGACGTGGTCGTCACGCGCAGCGGTTCTTCATCCACTCGCCGAGAGAAACAGTCCGAACAAGCCAATCAAAGAGGGGTTAACCGTCGAAAGTAACCGAACGAAAACAAAAAGGATACCTTCTCACAGAACCGGAATGAAACCGGAAGCTGGAGAGGCTAACAGAGACAAGACGGCGGAGAGAAACTGTTGTAGTAAGAGGAGAATAAAATCGCCGCGAGTGAGATCCACTCGCCCGATTCTCGTGAAAGCATTCCCAGACTTTCTTTTCATTACTTTCTTTTTCCATTAATATGTTTATGTGTGTATATATTTACACAATTACACTAATTCTTGTAGTGATGGTTTTTAAGCACTGAAAACCATAGTAAAACTGTAAAAGTATTTAAACTCTGCTAGTTTTTTTTAAGTACTACGTATAAGCATATAGAAGAGTTTCAAAACACATTACAGTAAATAATGTTACAACAACAAATGAATCCCCATGATACAAATTTACCTGTTTTTTTCCACAAAAGGTAACGAATAATATGGACAAACAAAACTCCAACAGAAACTCATCACTGCAAAGAATCCCAAGAACTGTCAGGAGGGAAAATTTTCAGAGGACTCAAGTCACTCTCACAAAGAAATCCTACCAGCGGATCAATGTGATCACAGTAGGAGAAAAGAGGCGATAACCGTTGCGAATGCAGAAAGAAGAAGAGATAGAGCGACTTGGGTTTGTCCGTTGGGAGATTTTTCACCCGTTGCTAAGGGTCCAGGGCTAGTGGTTGGGGATCTGGCTATAACCGGAGGTAGCGGTGGTTCAGTGACATCAGCATCTGTGAAAACCGGGTTTGGTGCTTCAGCGGGAGGTAAAGAATTAGGACTCACGATGGTTAAGAGGCCAGCGGGCTGAACCGGAATCATGTAAGGAGGCGGGTCTTTGCGGGTCAAGCATTGGTTCCCTAAGAAAGAACATCAAAAACAATCAACATTTTAACACTCTTAGAGGTAAAGAAATAGAAAAACCTTTTGGTTTTCACTTACTTTTGTATCTCGCAGCTGTGAGAGGGAACTCAGTGATGGTTCCATTGATACCAGCGCCAGTAACATGCGAGTTTATCTCGACGGTTATATCAGAGAAGAAATCCCATGGTTGAGAAACAAACTCGTTCCGGAACAGTTCAACGTAAACCGGAAGCTGAAACTTCTGTAGCCTCTCCACTAGATTGGTTTGTCCAGTGGTGAAGCTTGCGCTGACAGGGAAGACTGATGTTGTTTTGATGACAACAGCGTCAGCGAATTTCTTAATGTCTTCGATTGCAGAGTCAAGGATATCGCGGATTGTTTCTTCGACTTCGTATACAGTCTGGTACCGGCTCTGTTTCTTGAAGTCAACTAAGACTGAGCTGTTAGTGGACTGAATCATGACCTTTGTAGTTGTTGTTGTCGCATTTCCGTAACCAGCTTTCGTGAGTGTATCTAGAACTACTTTAACAACATCGAATCCTTGCTTCTCTCTCAGGTATGCTGCATTCTAAAGGAAACAAAACATAGTCGTTGTAACCATTAAAATCCGTGATACGCAACATCTCTCTTGTGCTAATTTTTTTGAGTAAAAGTCTTCGTTTAAGTGATAGTAGAACTTACCTCCACGCTGATCAAAACACCAGTGAGAGAGGTGGAGTTTTTGGCCAAGTTCAGGAAATCAGAAAGTGAAACAAGCTTCCCGGAATTTTTCTCCCTCGGGTTCCTAAACAAGTTGTAATCCCTGCTGTAGGGGTTCATAATAGCAGCTGCAAACGGATGGGGAAAAAAAGAAGCTCACTCAATGACATCTAACATAAATCGACAAATATCGACAGACTAATCAAATTTTATCATCAGGTAAGATCCATATGAAAATTCAGGAACACATATTTTGCATCTATAGCTAATCTCTAAATAACTAGACGTAGGAATGGTTATCATAACAACGCATTTCGGAGCTCTTCAGTCTGACTATCTAAAACAATAGGAACATACGTGTCCAAGCACAACAATGCCTAGAGTAATAAGAATCCCAAACAAAAAAGGAAATCAAGTCAGAGAAAGTTATATGGGAAACTTACGTTTCAAGGTCTGAATCTCAGACCATGACAGACTAAAGCTGTATATTCCAGCAAGTGGGCGGATCTCAGGAACAGTTGCTGAACGGTTTCTGAAAGGACTTTGGACAACGTCCATGCTCTCTCCAAGATCAATTGAGCTTAAGCAAAGCGGAATCCCGTCTGATGACATTTGGAGAGAGCAATCGATAATATCAGCACCGTCTTTGATAGCCTTTGAATAGGCCAAGTCAGTGCAGCCAGGGTAATCTCCACTTGCTCCATTTTTGGATATAACAAGAAAATCCACTGTGACATGGAACCATTAAGGAGATGAAACTTTAGACAGTTAGTTATTGTGACATAGCATTAATAATATAGCCAAGATGAATAACTCACATACCTTGTGGTGAAGCATTACTTCCAAGATGGGAGAAGCAGTCTGATTAAAAAGAAAAGTTACTTGAGTGGTTGTAGAATCTCACGCAATGTTTAAAAAGAGATGCAATTTGTAGGTGTAATACAGAAGAAGAGATTTACTTACCAACAGCCGAAGATGCAGTTAGTGGAAAATCAGATAGCACGCCATCCACGGAGAAATCCCCGTTGTCCACGAAGGATAAGTACTCAGCCATTGGATCAAAACTGTAGTTGTATGCAAGATCGAAATCATTTGCAAAACCTGATGCATATACTTCTAATCCTGCTTTGTGAGCATCTTGAACAAAGGATGTATGGGGAAGCAAATATAGGCTTTCGACTGGCCATATGTAAGATTTGGGAACCATAACTCCTGAAGCAAACGTCTTGACGAAAGTTAGGTTCTTCACGAGAGATCCATAAGTTAAGTTAGTTGACACCTCAACATCATCTTTCTCGAGAAACCGGAACACAAACTTTGGCCCCTTTTTACCAAACCGGCTACCAATATTCCGAAAGAAATTCACTTCAGGGGAAGAGAGATAGTCAATAGTCACAGTTTTGGAAACTGATAGCAAAAAGGTGCTCATGCTCAGATTGTGTTGCGCATAGAACGCGTCATGCTGAATAAGGAGCAGCCGTGTTAGAGTGAGCCGAGATCTTTCACTACAAACAAAAAAGAGAAAATAGTACTGACATAACAATTACCTGAACATTTAACCAGAAACCCACTGGTTTCAACTGCTTAGCTACATCTTGAACTGTTGAAATTGTATATCTGTTGTTATCGAATGCATCTGACCGTGATAATATTCCTCGGATCACTGCACATTTGAAAAAGATTTGTAACAAAAAATAAAAGCAAGGGACCACTGAATATACAGCAACAAGCAAATATTTTGACATAACATTTCTCCCAATCCTTAACTCTAAAAAAAAATCCAAATATGTACATTGGGATAAAACTATAAGTAACATGATATTTGCTAGAACTAGAATCCAAAAGTCAAATGGATTAGAATGGACACACCCAAATTGTTACTATTCACAAAGATTCAAGCAGCAAAAAGACAAAACAAAAGAAGATGCATGACAGTGAGATTGAACTTACAGAAAACGCTTCTGAGATCCTTGGAGGTGAAATCAATGGTGAACCAGTCTTGTGTAGTGACTCCATTAACAAGGTAAGAATTTTTGCGATTAGGATAAGCATCTTGGATATTAGAAGCATTCATCATTGTCAAATCAGGGAAGCAAATCCCAATTCCATCCTTGGTTAGTTGCACATCACACCATAGAACAGCATCGGACACACTTGTCTGAGATACAAAACTGTAAGCATCCAGACTCGAATCTGGTAATAATCCAGAAAACCCACCACGAGCAATGACAAGAGGAGCATCTCCTACACACACACACACACAAAATGGTAATCAAGAAAGCTGATTAAAGCAAAACAGAGACTGAAATAGAAACAAAATATGTTAAATCCTTTTATTAGAAACTTTCCTTGAATGGCTAAAACTATGAAAACAAAAAAGCCATCAATAAAAGCTTCGATTTTTTTTATGTTTAATCCCCAAACTATACAATACAGCTACGAATCAGAGTTACTAGTTTCACAGTGAAAGGTATCAGGAAAAATCAGAGGAAATGAAGAAAGAGAGGACCATACCAGTGAGTGTCTGCCATGGAGATTTAGATCTTTGAGCAAAGAGTTGAGTAGGTAGCAAATGGATCAAAATGAGAGCAAAAAGTAGAAACTTTAATCCAAGCATTGTTGGATTAGCTTGCATGTATGTCATCGGAGTTTATCCCGGCGGCGACTTCACTAAACTTGTTGTTCTTGGAGACCGAATGAGATCTTGCTCAGGGAGAGAGAGAGAGAAGAGGAAAGAGCTTTTTTTTGGTAAGAGTTCGTTAAATATTTAAAAGGAGAAACAAAAAAAAGTTTCCAACTTTGCATTTTTTGACATGTTGGTTTCACACAGTACTCTTCACTCACTCAATTTCAGCAATAAATTCTCTAATTAATACAAAATTAATTCATCTGAGAAAAAAAGGTTTAAATTCATGCGATTATGTTATAGAATAGTCTGTGAAGCATGTTTGTGTTTGCAGATAATTTGTTTTTTTCCTTTTGGTTTTACATTTATTACCTTTATATGTACTATATCAATTATAATGTTAGGTCAATTCACATTTATTACGAGTACGCCCTACTTATTTCCAAAATCAGCAAAATTATAAGGATCATAATCTCAGATGACCTTATTAGAATTGGCCCAAATGACCTCTTTATACGATCTTAAATGACTTTCATAAAAAAAAAGTTGACCAAATAACCTTGTTATTAAAATTATTTTTCATTAACGAATTTAACAAAATAATATACACGCTTACATGTTGATTTTTAAAAATATTTAGTGCTACATATATAGTATTATATAATTTACTTTGTTTTTGCTTCATATATACATATGTTTTTCCTTTAGGTTTTATATCTATTATGTTTATATATAATGTTAGGTCAAAAGACAGAGCTGCTCGCGAGGAATACTCGAAAAGCAGTTGTTTTTTTATATTAACACTTCCATTTTTTATTGATTCAATGATATTCATGTATTTCTATAATTGATAGGTATAACTCTGAACTAATCGTTTTGTTTTTCAGTTTCTTTTTTGTTTTGCAAAACTATTACGTATAAAAAGAATGAAGAAATTGGTGATCAAAATGTTGTCTGGTTCAGAGGACATGTCCCCAAGATGGCTTTTAATTTCTGGATAGCCAATCTAAACAGACTTCCCACTAGATCAAGACTTGCACATTGGGGTCTAAACGTGCCTACTTCTTGCTGCTTCTGTACAACTTTCGATGAATCAAGAGACCACCTTCTCCTCAGCTGTGAGTTCACCGCTCAGATTTGGGATTTGATCTTCTCAAGGCTAACCCCTTCTCAGCCTCGCCTCTTATGTTGGTCCGAGCTGCTTTCTTGGATCAGATCATCATCAGCACAAGCTCCATCTATACTCAGGAAAATCGTGGCTCAAGCAACCGTTTATCACTCTTGGAAGCAGAGAAACAACCTCCTGCATAATAGTCTCTCAATTCCGGTCTCGGTCATCTTCAAAGGCATTGACAAGGATGTTCGTAACATAATCTCTTCGAGGCGACACCATAGGCGTTTCCACGACTTGATGACTCTTTGGCTGCGGTAGATCCTTAGCTTTGCTTAGCTTTGTTTTCTTGTTCCCTTGTTTTTATTCTTTTTGCCAAGGTTACAAGTGTAAAGTGAAACTTCCTCTGTGTATCACAAACCTTCATTTTAATGATATTAACTCTTAGCAAAAAAAAAAAATTGGTGATCAAAACGAAAAGCTTGGAATACATGCCTTTCTGGTTTTTTGCAACGTGTTTCCAAAACGCAACTGTTTGGAGTCTTTGGACCATATACGGTCTAATATCATTTGATCCGTACATTGATGTGAATTTGCTTTTTCTTTTTTCCGTCGAAACTTTTTACTGTGTAGAATTGTCAATAATAGAAATAGTGTCATCTGAGTAATTTGACATATTTGTAATTGTGATTGTGAAGGGTTTGAATTGTTTAACTGTTAAAAAAACTCAAAATAAGTAGGTCGGAAAATATAATGTTAGGTCATTTCATATTTATTACGACCTACTTTTGTCCAAAGCCATCACAACTACTCCCTTTGTTCCTTAATATAGAATGCTTAAGGTAAAAACACAACTATTAAGAAAAAAAAAATTTCTTCCACAAAAATAAATTGAATATATAAAGTAAAACAATCAACCAATGAAAAAATGTACTGCAGTAATACTATTGATTCACAGTATTCAATAAAAGTAAAAAGTACCTAGGATTATCAAAACATTTTATATTATGAAACAAAAATTAACTTCCAAAATATCCTATATTAAAGATCAGAGGGAGTATAATGCATGCAACGGCAACATTTTCAACAAGTCTTTTTGAGTCTGATTGGTGAGCACTTTTGTAATTTGATATAACTATGATCCAGGTGTTTTTTTAATAACAAGTCTTTCTTGTTATAATTACGGTAAGTAGTATGTTTTTTCGTGTGATATTCGTGGTCTGATTTTGTTTTTATTAGTATCGTATATTTTTCACTTTTTTTGTTCGAGCTGATGTATATGAATAATGAAGAGTGATCATAATGATAATGAGATTAGGTCAGGTCCCACAACATGATCTTCTCGGCTTCACACGTGGCAAGATAGGTGACTGAGTCATCTTGACTCCGGACATCATCCAAGCCGACCAGAAGATTCGGTCATGTTCTGCGTGCGGCCAATCTTGGCTGTAGCCTGTAGCAACCCAGACCAGCCACTAAGATCTTGTACTGAATCGTTTTTTCCCCTTTTTAAACACAAAGTTTCAGGTTTTATTAAAGCACATGCAAATTTTTCCATTTAAATTAATCTACATAATTTATTAACAATAACATGATTAATCTTCATTAGCCCAATAAAAAACATGATTAATCTATTTAAGTTTCAACAAAGTATTAGACCAAAGCCCACGATGTAATTAAAGCTCAAAAAGCCTATACGTTTACTCAGTCTGGTGACGTTTGAAAACGGCCACGTGTCCTCCATCTCGTCGCCACCTGTAACCACCGCCTTCTTTAGCTCTGTTCAAAGAGCTCTCTCACTCTCGGTCTCTGTGACTCCTTGCTTTGCGCTTGGTTTGTTTAACGACTTTTGACATCGACTAAAGCGAAAAGTTTGTTCTCCTCCATTCAAGAATGGGTTTTGGAATTACAGAGTTTTTTACTATACACTTAGCCGCGGAACATCCTCAGGTGATACCAATCTCGTTGTTCATCGTCATTCTCTGTCTCTGTTTGATTATTGGTCACTTGCTTGAAGAGAATCGTTGGGTTAATGAATCCATCACCGCCATTTTAGTCGTAAGTTGCTTTTTTTTTTTAATCTCTTCCAGTTTTGGTTAAAGGGTTTCTTGGAACGCAGGAAAATAAATACACCTGATTCGTGACTTTTTGAAACCCTAGATTGGGATTTAGGTTTTTTGTATTGAACGTACATGATTGTGAAACTTTTCTTTGGTTCTGGTAGATATTGTAATTTTTCTTGATCTTGAGAACAGTTTTGTCACTATATATGATTGTTCTGTTGCATGCAGGGAGCAGTATCAGGAACGGTTATCTTGCTTATTAGCAAAGGAAAGAGTTCTCACATTTTGGTGTTTGATGAGGAACTCTTCTTTATATACCTTCTTCCTCCAATCATTTTCAATGCTGGGTAAGCTTGGCTCTGGTTCCGTAACCATGTTGTGTATTATGGAGATTGATGGGTGAAGATTTTTTGGTTTGTTGGCAGATTTCAGGTCAAGAAAAAGAAGTTCTTCCACAACTTTTTAACCATCATGTCCTTTGGGGTGATTGGAGTTTTCATCTCCACTTTCATTATTTCTTTTGGTAAATCTTTTACGGTAATCAATCATGGATGGCTTGATCTGTGATTCGAAGTTAATCATATCCGACTCGATGTAATCTCATGTTTATTTTTATAAACCTGAACCAGGTAGTTGGTGGCTGTTTTCCAAGCTGGGATTTAAGGGATTGAGTGCTCGAGACTATCTTGGTGAGATTTCTTTTATCAGCATATTGTCATCAAACTATGTATCTTTTCATCTCTTGTTTAGACTATCTAGTCAGTTTGCTTGCGTGTGAATGTTTTCTTGTCTTGATTCAGCCATTGGAACGATTTTCTCATCAACTGATACTGTTTGCACTCTACAGGTTCTTCCTTTATACGATTATTTGTCCTACGATTTCCTTCTTATAAAGCTTGTTTATATAAAAAGCTTCTTATGTATTTTGCATCTAAAATTTACAGATTCTCCACCAAGATGAAACTCCGTTACTATACAGCTTAGTCTTTGGAGAAGGAGTGGTGAATGATGCAACTTCGGTTGTGCTGTTCAACGCTGTGCAAAAGATTCATTTTGAAAGCCTCAATGGTTGGACGGCTCTGCAAGTATTTGGAAACTTTTTGTATCTCTTCTCCACAAGCACAATTCTTGGAATTGCTGTAAGCTATAAAGTTGGCATATATACTTCTTACTCTATTTGAAGCATATAGTAAGTTCTCTTAGCAGTGTGAATGTCTTGCAGGTGGGGCTAATAACGTCTTTCGTCCTTAAAACCTTGTATTTTGGAAGGTAAAAGTACACCAAACACGCATCTTTTTCATCTCGACTCAAATTTGTTGTTTTCAGTGTTTCAGTTTCATCTTAAGATTTGCCTCTAAATTGGTCTCGATAAATGATATGGTTTCTGACAGACACTCAACTACACGGGAACTTGCGATCATGGTTTTAATGGCGTATCTTTCATATATGTTGGCTGAGGTAATACTCAATTACTGCAATAGACAACTAGTTAATCCCATGCATCATTTCTCTGTTTAACTCAATGTATTTTCTCTCTTGCAGCTTTTCTCATTGAGTGGGATTCTCACTGTTTTCTTCTGTGGAGTTTTAATGTCGCATTATGCATCATATAATGTGACTGAGAGTTCAAGAATCACTTCCAGGCATTGTTTCTGTCACCTATTTTTGTTCTCTCAAGTCTCGGATTGCAGGAAATGCTTTTGTCTGATTGTCCATCACTATTCTGTAGGCATGTGTTTGCGATGATGTCCTTCATTGCGGAGACATTCATATTTCTATATGTTGGAACAGATGCTCTTGATCTTACAAAGTGGAAAACAAGCAGCTTAAGGTATGAAGTCGCATCTAAATATCTGGTAGAGCGTTAAGCTATTCGGTCAAAGCATCGAAGTGCAAATCTAGAATCAAAGGATTTATCCCAAAGAAAATCACCAATTCTGCCAGACTACTTTCTAGTTAAGCTGTGGTAGTGAAATGCAATTGCTGAAATATCTCTTAACATTAATCTTTTTTTGTAGCGTTGGAGGTACTTTGGGTGTCTCCAGTGTCATATCATTATTAGTATTGCTTGGACGAGCAGCTTTTGTGTTTCCACTCTCGGTCTTAACAAATTTCATGAATAGAAACACTGAAAGAAGCGAGACTATCACATTTAAGCACCAGGTTTTTTTCAGTTACACTTTCAGAAGCACTACATCTCGACTCAAAATCTCAAAGTTATTGGTTTGAGAGTGCAATTTTTTGTATAGGTGATCATTTGGTGGGCAGGGCTTATGCGAGGTGCTGTCTCAATTGCTCTGGCTTTCAAACAGGTTTTTCTCTATGCACATTCATACCATCTCTATGGTAATCGTTGGTTATTCAGTTCATAATTTTTCCGTTATATCTCATTTGGATATATGTTTAATGTGCCCAAGTTCACGTACTCCGGTGTTACACTGGATCCTGTGAATGCTGCCATGGTCACCAACACCATTGTCGTTGTCCTCTTCACTACGCTGGTAAAACAAACACTACTTCCTTGGTATATGGCCAGGCCTTGCTCATAGTTTTATGTGTTAAGACTGTCTTCTTGTCATGTAACAAAACAGGTCTTTGGTTTCCTCACAAAGCCACTTGTGAACTATCTTCTTCCTCATGATGAGAGTCACAACACTGCAAATGGTGATAAACGTACTGAACCAGGTTCCCCGAGGGAAGATGCAACGCTTCCTCTTCTTTCCTTTGACGAGTCTGCTTCCACCAATTTCAACAGAGCTAAAGATAGCATCTCCCTTCTGATGGAACAACCTGTTTACACTATCCACCGCTATTGGAGAAAGTTCGATGATACATACATGAGGCCTATCTTTGGTGGACCTCGTCGAGAACATCAACCAGAATGCTAGGTATACTACAAGCTACTACTTGGATTTCAAACCCAGAATTGTGAATTATGTATTCATCATGATAAGTGAACAAAATTTTGTTTGTGCAGCTTTTGATTTGGGTTCTTCACGGGGAAGACACGAGGAGTTTAGTTTTTTTGGATAGTCAAGAAAGTAGAATAGTTGATGTAGCTATAAAACCACTATTTTAACGTCTTCCTTAATGTATAAAACATGGTTCTTCTATATACACAAGATGATCAAAGATCATTGCAAGTTTATGACATATTTGAATCAGAAAATATATCTTAATTTAGAAACTCGAGGTCAGTTACAGGGCAAGATCGAGCAAAGTCTGCGATATTGTGGTTCGTCTCTTGTTCAGTTCTTCAAAGCTGCTCGTTACAGAAAGAACAGCAAAATAAATGTAAGACTTTCTTTCTTTACTTAATATCTAAATCCTACTAATCTACTAGTTTCCAATATATCTATGGTATTTGATTTTACCTTGGCAAGCAGGAGGGATTGTTGTAATGCCACATTTGCTCAGAAGAGCCTGGACTTTAGATGTGTCAATCGCTAAAATGGGGAGATAAGACTTTATTCTGCAGATGCATTCCAGATTAGCGGCTCGGAGGACTAGGCAGCATTCGTTGCCTGGAGGCTGGGGGTTGTTACCAGTGACGGCAAGACGACATTTCTCCAAACTTTTTGTGTCTATGTTACATACGGGGATGGTAGTAGGTTCTTCCATCAACACCAGGGCGGCTAAAACTATCGCAAGAGCTGCAAATTTCATAAGGGTTCTGGTATCCATTCTCTCTTTATCTTCCTCTCTGTTGACTCTACCATGGAACCTTTGAAATCTAAAGAGCTTATTATAACAAGTTAATGCTAAGTGAAAGCAAGAAAGAGCGTATGATGTGGTTCGTAGTAGACTCTCTTAAGTCTTTCTAGTCAAGTGGTCTTTTGAGCTGAAATGTCTGCAAATTGCAAACGTACAAATGAGGGAGACTAAGACTTATAGTATTTATTAGCTTTTTTGTATATTTTCGTAAATTAAAATTTAATAAAATATAATTCTGTTCCATTTTAGATGATTTTTAAGTTTTTTACACACAAATTAAGAAACTATTTAATTGTTTATCTTTGCAATATAAAACACAAATTCCAAAATGATTCAACCAATGAAAAAATAATCTACAGAATTCAAATTGGAAAAATTAACTAAAATGGGACAAAAAATTTCTCCTATAAAATTATCTAAAATAGAACGGAGGGAGTAAGATTGAGTGTTATGATTTTGTATTTATTTTGGTATATAAATACACTGTGTACACTCCACACAGTTGGTTGATTAAGACATTAACACGTTAAAAACTCTTCTTTGATTGTTTCAGTGCGGAGATGTTTATATTTCTATATGTTGAAACAGAGGCTCTTAATGTTATGAAGTAGAGGAAAAGGAACTTTAGATAATAAAGTCAGTATTCGAATATCAGGTCGCGCACTTTGGGCGCTCTGCCAAAACGCTACTTTAACAATATGTTAAGAGCCTCATCTATCTATGTCTTCAGTGGAATAGACTGACAAAGCTATAGAATTGCAACTAAATTCCCAATAACCTTGAGTCCCTTCTATTTACTCTACTTTTTTGACTCTAATTAGCTTGCTAACCATGCAGTTTCTGAAATTTTCTCTATACTGTTTGCTTGCAGTTTTACGAGTTCTTTGCATGGAAGAGACATGACGAGTTAGTTTTCAGATAATCAAGAGTAGAAGACAATGGATTTAAGAAAACCAGTACTTTATTGTTTTCATTAATGCATATAGAACATGGTATTTCTATAAAGATAAGGTGACTGTAATGAAAATAATTGCAAAGTAGGTGATTTATTCAAATCAGAACACCAAAAAAGACATGCATAATAACTTAAAGAGGCTTTTCAGGTCAAGGCAAGGTCTGCAATAGACCAGCTTAGCTCCTGCTGGTCGTTTATTCTTCATCTGCATGTTACAAAAAGAAGAGCAAAATAAATGTAAGACTTTCCACTCTTTACAGAAAGAACAACAAAATCTTAAGGTACTTTGATTTTACCTCCGGATACAGGAGGGAATTTTAGCGCTACAACTGTCTATAACAGCCTTGACTTTAGCCAGTTTAATCCCGTAAACGATGAAGTAATTCTTGTATTTGCAGGCACATTCTAGATCAGCGGCTTTGACCACTGCGCAGCAGTCGGATCCTGGAGGTGGCGAGTTTCTTCCGGAGACAGCTGGACGACACTTCTCGAAGTCGTTTAAGTTGACGTTACAGTCGGAGATGCTCTCAGCTTCTTTAACCAGCATTGCTACGGTTAAAACCATAGCAAGAGCTGTAAGTTGCATGAGGATACTGGTATTGTTCTTACCCATTCTCTCTTTTTATCTTCACTCTTTCTCTTTCTCTCTCAACGATATTGTGAAACTCTTAATTCTAATGAGCTTATTATATAGCAAAGCTAATGGTAAGTGTGAAAACTAGTAAAAGGGTAGACTCATGGGTTAAGTCAAGTTACCTTTTGCGTCGAAAAAGTGTGAACAAACGGACAAATGTGGAAGACCTTACTTACATTACAAACGGACAAATGTCACAGATTCGCAGGTCTTCTTGCTCTTTGCTTGACCCAATGGCTTTTGGTCGTTGTATTTTGTATTCTTCTTTTCAAGTGGTATATGTAGGACCCGAATTTCTACAATTGGGCAAGTGATATATAATAAGATAAATTTAAGAACAAATTGAGAATTACAATACCAAATTACAAAGATGAAAAGGAATTGCAGAGGCGAGACGAATCTCTTTCCTTAAATATTTAAACGCCCCGTAGTGTGACGGTTTCATAGCGATAAGATTTCCAGGATACAACTGCATTGTTTCTGTTTTCCATCACCGAAGAACAGAACCTATCGAACCAAAATTTTGCGTGTACTCTCAGACACAAGAAAAGAAAAGATCATGAGGGAATTGTTTATAGAACTTTGTTTGATATTATTTCCAATGGTATGTTCCATTGTCTATTTTTCATGAGAAAGAACATGACATGATTAGCCAACACCTTAACCTTTACTAAGGTTGAAACAATAAAGGGAGTCAAAGAGAATTAAGTCCTCAACATAATAACATTTGACCAAATAAGCTTTACCTTAGAGACAAAACCAAAACTGATTTTTCTTTAGCTTAATTGTAACATTGACACTCATTTAACTAGAAGAGATTTATATTGACTTAGTCAATATTTTTAGTCAAAATGAATCTAGACAAAAAAGACTAAGTCTTTTGGGTCCTAGGTCCATTTGCACAACTCCGAAGCCCATCATCAAAGTCCGGCCCGAATATCTCTTCTCTAGAATACACCAAAGTGTACACAAGATTTTAAACCTTGTTATGAGTTCTCCACTTTATATACTTAATAAGCTTTCCAAGTGATCGACTTTGGACCAACATTTCTCATTCAAACGAACGCCATTTTTGACAAATGAATACACTATCTCATAGTGCTCATTACAATGAATCCAACGATTCTAAGTTCCGGTCATTCCGACAACTAAATTGTCTGGAAAAGCCACCAGAATATTGGCCAACGCCATTGTCAAAAAACAAGTTCCAACAATCCCCCACATGAATAGAAATGACTCTAGACACTGGACGACTCGACAGACTTGACCGACTCGACAAGACTCGAAAAACGACTTTTGAGAGTACGAGCGAAAAATTCACTGTATCTGGGCTAGTAGCTTTTCAACCTTGAACTAGTCATTATCAATAGCTGTTGGGTTTACTCGACCAGGAGGTAAACATGATGTCTTGAACCACCCGGATTTTGATGTAAATCGAGACAACAACTATATCACAACTTCATTCTCTCACAGAACTAGGTTCTCTATTGTGTTCATTTTGGCTTTGAACATTCCTGGTAATCATGAGTGAACTTGGAGAATATAGCCTTACTTTCATTCTCCTAGAAACGGCCGCATTTCACACTCACTAGGTGATCTGCCATCAACTTTGTTTTACAGAAGCATCTTGCATTACTTCATTGATATCTCAAAGTTATAGAATCATTAAAAGCCAATGCTTAGCCTTATCACACACAGGTAACACTGTTTATCATCCTAGAAACTGGGTGTATACATTGTCTCACAGTGTTTTTCTCTTACTCAGCTTTATTTCGTTGTCCCTTTGAACCTATGTCGTGGGATTTCCAGTGACATAAGTAGGGTATCCATTAAGCGTCATGTTCTGTTATAGTCTTTAAACCCATTCCTCTTGATGATTTTACCACATGATCTCTAGACCAACCTTTAAGGATCCTCTAGGTTGTCACTTGACTTGATGTAATCATCATGATTACTCAATTTGAGATCAAGTGTCTAGTGGTTTTATGTCATTTTCTCATATGACGAAATTTACCATTATACATATTAATCAGTCCTTCATATCAAACTTGCCACTTAACAAGTGCATAGTTTGAGTGATCCACTAATTTAACTCCAATTGTGACTTTTCTAGGAGGTGGCATTACGACTTTAATCCAGGCACCCCCCACACTTTTAGGTATTTGTACGAAAGTACAACACCTTTCCAAAGTCCATACGGTGTTTACCAATGACCTTGTGCGGAATTCTATTGAGGATATAATTTGTGGTAAGCGACGCTTATCCCCACATTTTCTGGATTAACTCAGATTCCTCCAACAACGCATTTTCATCTTTTTAAGACTACAAACTATTTCTTATAGTTTTATCCGAGAAGATTTTATCTCAATATGTTTCTCTGATCGATGAATGTTTTTCCTCTTATAGGAAAGTCAAAGAAGCTACGTATCTTATGTCCATAATGACACAAACGGTTTTTTCATTGATTTTAGAAATCAAAGTCAAATCCCAGCATCCCACACCATCAATTTGCATACGTTTGAAGTATCAAATTATAGTGGAGATTTATGATAATTTTAATTATAAAGTTAATTATAATTTTGATTTGAATTTGGTTCAAAAAATAAATTCAATGACCAAATTCAAAACCAAAATTTAATCTCAAACCAAGTCCGGTTTACTATTCGATTTTGGATTTACTTTTCTCTAATACATCACAAGATATTTCATCTTGTTATACTTTTCCAAAATTCATATGGCGTTACTCATTAACCGCCGCTTCTCACTCTTGCATCTTTGATATGTCTTAAACATATCCTTATCCATGCATATGTGAATAATGGTATACCACCGTTTCATCCGGTTGTCCTCAACAACATTGACTTTAGAGACCACGTCACATAGGTCCTCCTTGGTCAAAGGCACTTGAGACTTCCCTTGAAATTTCGCTAACGCGAATTTCTTAAAATTTATGCCATAGACTTATAAGTCTTTCTTGGCATCAGTCTTACGCTTAAAGCGCTAGGCACCGACAGGTTCACAAGTGGCAGACCACTCTCAAACTTAATTTGAGGCGTCGACTCACTTGACCCGATTTCACCGATTATCTCGATTGATACATCCTTCTTTTGAAACATCCACAAAAGTTTGGTTATGATGATTAGTCATACTTAAAATCGAATGCTATTAAACCAATTGAACCAGAACTAAATCTGATAACAATTCAGATTGTACTTAAATCGAATCGATGAAACTTTTCTGATTATCAGAAAAAATAACTCTGATTATAGAAAATTATTATCACCACCAATCTCCACAAATTCGCAAAACTCATGAACCTGTGCTTAAGAAAACATCTTAACACATATATCAGTTTCGCTAGTGTAAAAAAAACAATAACAAAATTTAAAGATTGTTATTACACTAAACAAAATTTAAAGATTTAAGATTGTAGGACCCGAATTTCTACAATTGGGCAACTGATATATAATAAGATAAATTTAAGAACAAATTCAAAATTACCATACCAAATTACAAAGATGAAAATGAATTGCAGAAGCGAGACAAATCTCTTTCCTTAAATCTTTAAACGCCCCGTAGTGCGACGGTTTCATAGCGATAAGATTCCCAGGATACAACTGCATTGTTTCTGTCTTCCATCATCGAAGAACAGAACCTATCGAACCAAAATTCTGCGTGTACTCTCAGACACAAGAAAAAAGAGATCAAGAGGGAATTGTTTTTAAAACTTTGATATGTTTCAATCTTGTTAGTCTCTCATGAGAAAGAACATGGCTTGATTATATAGCCAACACCTCAACCTTTACTAGGGTTGGAGCAATAAAGGGAGTCAAAGAGAATTAAGTCCTCAACATAATAACATTTGACCAAATAAGCTTTTACCTTAGAGACAAAACCAAAACTGATTTTTCCTTAGATTAATTGTGACATTAACACTCATTTAACTAGAAGAGATTTATATTGACTTAGTCAAAATGAATATAGACAAAAAAGACTAAGGGGTCCTTATTCATTGATGGATTATGTAAAACTTATGGATTTTAAAAGTTGTGAGATTTTATCAATTCTTATGGATTCTTAAAAATTATTCTCATGGATTACAATTGATTCTCATGGATTACAATTGATTCTCATGGATTCTTGTAAATTATTCTCATGGATTTGTAATAATTTGTTTTCCACATAAGGTAATATATATATTCATAGTTTTCTCTAAAAAGTTCAAGTAGTATACTTGTCAATATTCTATACTCCACTTTAGACGTGAGACATCACCATAAAAAGACGTGAGCTAGTCAACCCACACCATTGCCATCATCATTTTCAAGCATTGCCATTAACATTACATAATTTGTTCTTCAGACCTAAGCTAACTTTTCGATTGTTTCTTTTTGTTTTTTTGTAAAACTTTCTTTGGAGCTTGTTTTTGAACTTTGTTTTAAGATTGCTTTATTATTAATAAAATAGATTAGGATTTTGAATTATAATTTTCATAATGTGTTATATTTCTTGACTTTGTGATGTCTTTATTTATAGTTAACTTCAACGTCTTTTCCATGTTTGTGACTTGACTTTATTTTATAGTTATGTATAATAGGTTGTGCAATTTGCTTTTTCTTTTTAAGAATAATTAGTTCTTGCTTTCTTGGTGTTCTTATATTACGTTGGGTTTTTCAGTTGTTATTTTATGATTCGTTTATGTCTCTTTTATAAATTCTAGTTTTTGTTATGATTAGAAAATCAAAAAAATGTTGTTTTGATCGTTGGTTTTTTTTGTTGATGTTGTGTGTGTTTTTCTTTAACATGGATTTCAATAATATCATGTATATCTCTAGTATTTTGAAAATCATGTTGTATGAGTAAAACTATAGAGATTCCATCTCCCAATAACAATGGATTTTAATTGATTTAGAAAATCAACAAAACATAGATTTTTTGAATAACAATGGATTTCAAAAGGAATGTAAAAATCCTCAAATGAATAACAATGGATTTGATTTAAAATTTAAGAATCCATTAACCAATAACAATGGAATCTTAAAATTTTAAAAATCTACATAAATCCAACAATGAATAACCCCCCTAAGTCTTTTGGGTCCTAGGTCCATTTGCACAACTCCGAAGCCCATCATCAAAGTCCGGCCCGAATATCTCTTCTCTAGAATACACGCAAGTGTACACAAGATTTTTAATCTTGTTATGAGTTCTCCACTTTATATACTTAATAAGCTTTTCAAGTCATCGACTTTGGACCAACATTTCTCATTCAAATGAACGCCATTTTTGACAAATGAATACACTATCTCATAGTGCTCATTACAATGAATCCAACGATTCCAAGTTCCGGTCATTCCGACAACTAAATTGTTTTAAAAAGCCACCGGAATATTGGCCAACGCCATTGTCAAAAAATAAGTTCCAACAGTATATTCTGCGTAAAGATCTAAAGACTGTTTTCTAGTCACGTAACAACATGTCTATGGTTTTGTGAACTATTCAATTTCCTCATAACTCAAAACCCAGAGTTATGACTCGTAACGCGATTACTCTATTTGAAGCATATCGTGAGTCCTCTTAGCAGTGTGAATGTCTTGCAGGTGGGGCTAATAACTTCTTTCGTCCTTAAAACTTTGTATTTTGGAAGGTAAAAGTACACCAAACTTGCATCTTTTTCATCTCAACCTTAACTTTATTTATTGTTTTCAATGTTTCAGTTGCATTCTTAAGATGCGCCTTTAAAATTGGTCTCGCTAATGATATGATTTCTGACAGACACTCAACTACACGCGAACTCGCGATCATGGTTCTAATGGCATACCTTTCATACATGTTGGCTGAAGTTATACCTAATTACTGCAATAGACAGCTAGTTATTCCCAACTTGAATGATAGATTGGTCTCCTACTCTTTTACAGTTCATGCGGAATATAAATGCAGTATTTCTCTGTTTTAACACTCAAGGTAGTTGTCCTCTTGCAGTATTTTAACGTCTTCCTTAATGTATAAAACATGGTTCTTCTATATACACAAGATGATCAAAGATCATTGCAAGTTTATGACATATTTGAATCAGAAAATATATCTTAATTTAGAAACTCGAGGTCAGTTACAGGGCAAGATCGAGCAAAGTCTGCGATATTGTGGTTCGTCTCTTGTTCAGTTCTTCAAAGCTGCTCGTTACAGAAAGAACAGCAAAATAAACGTAAGACTTTATTTCTTTACCTAATATCTGAATCCTACTAATCTACTAGTTTCCAATATTTCTATAGTATTTGATTTTACCTTGGCAAGCAGGAGGGATTGTTGTAATGCCACATTTGCTCAGAAGAGCCTGGACTTTAGATGTGTCAATCGCTAAAATGGGGAGATAAGACTTTATTCTGCAGATGCATTCCAGATTAGTGGCTCGGAGGACTAGGCAGCATTCGTTGCCTGGAGGCGGGGGGTTGTTACCAGTGACCGCTAGACGACAATTATCCAAACTGTTTGCGTCGATGTTACATACCGGGATGGTCGTAGGTTCTTCCATCAACACCAGGACGGCTACAGCCATCGCAAGAGCTGCAAATTTCATAAGGGTTTTGGTATCCATTCTCTCTTTATGTTCCTCTCTCTTGACTCTACCATGGAGCCTTTGAAATCTAAAGAGCGTATGATGTGGTTCGTAGTCTCTCCAAGTCTTTCTAGTCAAGTGGTCTTTTGAGTTGAAATGTCAGCCAATACATTAGCTTTTTTGTATCTTTTCGTAAATTAAAATTTAATAAAAAATTACTTCTGTGGCGTTTAGCTTTTTTGTATCTTTTCGTAAATTAAAATTTAATAAAAAAAATTACTTCTGTGGCGTTTTGATGTCCCATCATGCATCATATAACGTGACAGAGAGTTCAAGAATAACTTGTTCCAGACGTTTTTTTTTCTTCAAGTCTCAATCGCCGGAAAAGTTTTTGTTCGATTGTTCATCTCTAATTTGCAAGCATGTATTTGCGATGATGTTCATATTTCAATTCAGAGACGTTCATATTTCTATATGTTATAAAACTTAAAACAGGGGCTATTGATGTTATCAAGTAGAGGACAAGCAACTTACGGTATGAGGTCGTTACCGAATATCATGTAGCATTTTGGGCGCTCTGCTAAAACAATACTTAACATTATATTTAGAGTCTCATCTATCTCTTCATTAGAGAATTACCTTTATGCAACTATCCACAATAACCACCAATAATCCCCTCCATTTACTAAACTTCTTTGACTCTATTTAACTTGCTAACCATTCGGTTTCTGAAATTTTCTCTATACTGTTAATTTGAAGTTTTATGATTTGGGTCTGTGCAAGGAAGAGGCATGACAATTTAGTTTTCAGACAGTCGAGAAAGTAGAACACAATGGATTTAAGAAAGCCAGTACTTTATTGTTTTCATTAATTTATACAAGACATGGTACTTGTATATAACGTGACTATAATGAAAATATATCAAAGTAGGTGATTATTTATTCAAATCTGAACACCAAAAGACATATTATGACATGAAGAGGCTTTTTAGGTCGAGGTAAAGTCTGCGGCAGGCCGGCTTGTCTCCAGCTCAGTTCTTCTATCTGCATGTTACATAAAGAACAGCAAAACAATCGTAAGACTTTGCGCACTTTTCAGAGAACAGCAAAATCTTAAGGTACTTTGATTTTACCTTTAAAAACAGGATGGAGTATTAGCGCCACAACTGGCTAAAACAGGCCTGACTTTAGATGGGTCAATCCCGTAACTTGAGAGGTAAGGCTTGTACTGGCAGAGGCATTCTAAATTAGCAGCTTTGACCACCGCGCAGCACTCAGGTCCTGGAGGTGGCGGGTTGCTTCCAGCGAGAGCTGGACGACACTTCTCCAAATCGTTTGTGTCGACGTTACATATGGGAATGCTCTTAGCTTCTTTAACCAGCATTGCTGCGGTTAAAAGCATAGCAAGAGCTGTAAATTGCATGAGGATTCTGGTATTGTTCTTACCCATTCTCTCTTGTAATCTTCACTCTCTCTTTCTCTCTCTCAACTATTTTGTGAAATTTTTAATTCTAATGAGCTTATTATATAGCAAAGCTAATGGAAAATGTGAATACTAGTAAAAGCTAGACTTGTGGGTCTTTTAAGCCAAATTGCCTTTTGCGTGGAAAATGTGTGAACAAACGAACAAATGTGGGAGACCTGAGTTGCATCAATAAGTCACATGTCTTCTTGCTGTTTGCTTGAGCTAATGGCTTTTGGTCGTTGTATATTGTTTTCTTCTTTTCAAGTTGAAAAGTTTTCTGTGTAAAGATCAAAACATTGTCTTCTAGTCATGTAGCAACACGTCTTCGGTTTTGTGAACTATTCTATTTCCTCATAATTACGATTCATAGACATGGAAAGTGAATAGTTCTCTGTATTATTCCGCAGATTTTGAGTTTGGTTCTCGAGGGGGAAAGGCATGATGATTTAGCGTTTTGGATAGTCAAGAAAAAAAAAAGGGAACTGGTACTTGTTTTATATGTAGGGGGCAGTTGAATCGCTGAGTGGTTACCATTCAAACAAGCGATTGAAACGAGCAGTTGGAACAAGCGATTGTTACAAACGGTTATAAACGTGGTTATTTGATAAAAATGGGCGGTTGTAATGAGAATCTCAAACGTCGGTAATATAAGGGGTTTGCATATAAAAATGGGCGGTTGTAACTAATTTGTTGTGTTATGAATTTCTAATCATCAGTTAATGTAAATATATAGGATGTTTGCATATTGAAAAAAGATATTTGGATTGTTATAAATAAAAATATTTGTAAATAAATTATTTTAAACCATTTGATCACGTATCAAACATAGAGATGTTTTTTTATTTAAAAAATAAATTAATGACTAACAAGTTGCATGCGATACTACTGAATTTTTGTTTACACCTATCAAAACCATTTGATGATGATGAAGAACCACAAAGATAACAATCAGTTACTGAAGACAATGTCATTTTGATAGAAAGTATGAAAGAATGACTAATGGAGCTATAAAGATATAATTCGTAACCAAATGGCACATATGTTATGGGCTAAATATATATGAATATTTCAATTTCTATCCCTATTAAAAGGATATAAGGTTAGCACTACACAATTACTTTTTTGAAGATGAATAATTGTAATATATGTTTACTGCTAATTTTTGTTATTAATTTAAAATTATTTGTTAAAGTAAATATATATATATATATATATTTCAACATATAGCCAACATTTTATTACATAATTTTATTTTATTATACTATTTAACCACTACACTGTTACCAGTTAAACTATATTATAACCGCTCTTTATTACCGAACCGTTTTTTCTAACAATTGTTTTAACCGCCTCATTTCAAACAATTTTCAGTATAACCGCTTAAAAAAATTTAACCGTTCGGATCGAACGGAGTCACCAATCTGACCCAACGTATAGAACACGGTTCTTTTGTATAAACGAGGTGAACCAAAAAGTTTGTCATTTAGTTGGAACAGAACACTAAAAAATATTGTAAATTCAGATACTTGGATCCGATGAAGCAGCGTAGGGACCTAACTCCAGCTTAATTCTTCAAGCTGCGTGAAGATAAAAGGTAAAGTCTCTTTCTTTAATTATTTTAAAATCCTACTAATTCAGTAATCACATGGAATAGCATTTACGCAATTTTTGTTTATTTGGTACACCTTTGCAAGTACGAGGGATTGTTGTAACGCCACATTTGGCTATAAGATTGATTGTTATGATTTTGTATTCGGGTCGAATGTAATAAGATTGATTGTTATGATTTTGTATTTATTATTGATAACTAAATACACTGTGTACATTCCACACAGCCAGTAATGATTAAAACAATAACACGTTAAAAAATCATTTGATTGTTTTATGTTCTTGGCTTAAAAATCACTTAAACCCCAAAATATGCAAAGTCGATAAGATCCTGAGCACCTCCATTGGAGGTTCTCCCTTAATATCTTATTGGTTAAAAAAATTAAAATTAATAATGAATGCAGAAAAAAAGGAAGAACGGTTGCTAAAGTCTTTTGAAGTATAACCGATTCTCCATTATTTGAGAGACTTTTCTACCACTTGTCACTTCATCATTAGTTGATTAGGTTTTTAATAATTTAATAGTTAAATAAATAATTAAATTAAATACAATTGATTTAAATAATGTATTTAAGAGATTCAATGAGTTTCTTGTTGATGGAGATGGTCTCAGTGTTTACTTATGTGGCGTTTTAATGTCACATCATGCACCATATAACGTGACTGAGAGTTCAAGAATAACTTGTTTTTTCCCCTTCAAGTCTCAATCGCGGGAAATGTTTTTGTTTGACTGTTCATCTCTAATCTACAGCCATGCATTTGCGATGATGTTCATATTTTATTGCAGAGATGTTTATATTTCTCTATGTTGAAACAGAGGCTCTTGTTGTTATGAAGTCGAGGAAAAGCAACTTAAGGTAATGAAGTCAGTATTTGCGCACTTTTGGGCGGTTTGCCTAAACAATAGCTAACATTATGTTAAGAGCCTCATCTATCTCTTCAGTGGATTTGACTGACAAGTGACAAAGCTAGAGAATTGCAACTAAATTCCCAATAAGTAATAACCTTGAATCCCCTTCATTTACCCTACTTCTCTAACTCTAATTAACAGAATTAATCATACTGTTTCTGAAATTTTCTCTATATTGTTTGTTTGATCTTTTTTTCATCTGAGTTCTTTGCAAGGGAGAGGCATGACGATTTAGTTCTCAGATAGTCAAGAAAGTAGAACACAATGGATTTAAGAAAGCAAGTACTTTATTGTTTTCATTAGATTATATAAGACATGGTACTTCTATATAGATAAGGTGACTGTAATAAAAATAAGAAGTAGATGATTTATTCAAATCTCAATACCAAAAAGACATGTATTATAACTTAAAAGGGTTTTCAGGGCGAGGCAAAGTCTGCAACAGACCGGCTTATCTCTTGCTGGTCGTTTATTCTTCATCTGCATGTTACAGAAATAAGAGCAAAACAAATGTAAGACTTTCCTCTCTTTACGAAAAGAACGACAAAATCCTGAGGTACTTTGATTTACCTTCGGAAACAGGGGGGCATTCTAGCGCTACAACTGGCTATAACAGCCTTGGCTTTAGTTAGGTCAATCCCGTAACTGGAGAGGTAACCCTTGTAACGGCAGGCACATACTAGATCAGCGGCTTTGACCAATGCGCAACAATCTGGTCCTGGAGGTGGCGGGTTTCTTCCAGTGACAGCCGGACGACACTTCTCCAAGTCGTTTGTGTTGATCTTACATAGGCGAATGCTCTCAGCTTCTTTAAACATGATTGATGCGATTAAAAGCATAGCAAGAGCTGTAAATTGCATGAGGATTCTGGTATTGTTCTTACCCATTCTCTCTTTTTTATCTTCTCTCTCAACTATGTTGTGAAACTCTTAATTCTAATGAGCTTATTATATAGCAATGTTTATGGTAAGTGTGAAAACTAGTAAAAGCTAGACTTATGGGTCTTTTAAGTCATGTTACCTTTTGCGTCGAAAATGTGTAAACAAATGGACAAATGTGGGAGACCTTACTTTAATGAATACGTCTCCGGTCTCTGTTTGCTTGACCCAATGGCTTTTGGCCAATGTTTGCTTTTGACTGCGGGTCTATAAATTAATGCATATTTTCTTATTTAGTATATATAGTTTTATAAATATGAATAAAATGGAGATATATAACAAGTTAATATAGTGATAAAAACTGTATGTTCTACGTAATTTGTATATTGATTCTTAAATTTTTATTATAAAACTTTTTATCATAAAACTTATTACTGTGTAATAATGAGAAATCATATATATAATAGCTAACTCCTCTCTTCATCTAAGGTATCCACATAGGCAAATCATTTTTTTACAATTAATTTTAAATTTAAGTGTCATTTAATTCATGTTTATGTATATATATTCTTACTTATAAGTAAAAAAAAAAAATTAAATATAAAATACGAAAATAAGTCAATAAATAGCTAAAAGTAGTACATGTAAAATTAATTTGAGTATTTTATTGTTGTAAATATAATTTCAACAATAAATGGATTTTATGATAACTCTACATATTCAGTTTCAAAAATTGGAAATATGTACATTAAATATACATATAAGAACAAATGGATAAAAATATAACCAACATCAAAGAATCAAATAAAACAAATCTAAATAATTTGAATGTCAAACGATGGTTAAGATGTTGTTGATCTAAAGAGAAATAATATATATTGTTTCACTACAAGGATATTGAACCATCTCACTAAAGATGATGTCGTTTATATATATTTATTGTTACTAATAACTACTACACTTTTTAATTAAATTAAAAAAACAAAAAATCAGTAAATATATGTAGAGTTTAAACAAGTAAGTAAAAAATGGGTTAAACAAGTAAAATAAATATAATGTTAAATTCTAAACAACGGGTTGAACTTCTTGCTTATAAGTTTTTATATATATAATCAGTTTAAGAAATTGGAAATATGTAAAATAAATATACATATAAGAACAAGTGGATAAAATTATAAACGACATCAAAGAATCAAAGAAAAAAACCTAAATAATTTCAATGTCAAACAATTGTTAAGGAGTTGTCAATCTACAAAAAGAATATATATTATTTCACTAAAAAGCTACTCAACCATCTTAGTAAAGATGAGATAATAAGATGAAAATTTGGAATATAATTTTTTTTCATTATGTTATATTTGAATTTTATGAAAGGATGAAAGACAAATTTGAAAGTGTTATAATACCATTATTTGAAAGATAAGAGGTATACACTGTAAATGGTAAAATCAAAATTTTATCGTTAAGTTAATAAAATTATAAAACTCATGTATCACGCGAACGATGTTTAAGGATTATTTGAGTATTTTATTTTCTAAACTAAAAATACAATAATGAATATATATCATTTATAATAAAATTCATTAGAAAATAATCAAAACATTATGAGTTTACATATAAGAGCAATGAATAAAAATATAAATAAACGACATGAGATATAATCAAACAAAAATAGATTAAATGATTCAATTATTAAGGCATCATAATTGAGTTTCCGCTGATTGCTATGAGGCTGAAGGTTTAATGGAAAATAGGATATATGATTTCACTAAAGGATATCAAAAAAATTCAGGAGAAAGTAAAGTAAAAATTTGGAATATAAGATTTGTCCGAAAGCAAAAAAGAATTTATTCAATATAATTGAGTTTTTGGAAGTACAAAAGAAAACATTGAAAACATTGCAATACCATAACTTAAAATAAATAAATAATCTTGAGTTGTGATATATATAAAGTTAAAAAATGAATGGTCGCGTTATTCATGAATTATATAACAAAATATAGGGAAAATGATATATGATTTTTATGTAAAAGTGTACGCAGTTATACACCATGATCCAAAACAATTACCTATTTGATAATTCTATATTTGAATCAATGTTTTTAACACTAAAATCTAGGAAAAAATACTTTTAAAGTGTTTAAGAAAAAGTAAATATATTATTATGCATGTTACAAGATTGTGATTAAAATATGGTTAAGATAGAAGCAACTAAAAATAAAATAATAAGTTTTTAGAAGCTAAAAATTATTTATTTAAAATCAAATGCCAAATTAGAAGAATTTCAAAAAAAAAAGAAAATTTCACACTCAAATTAATGATTGAACATATGATATTATAATATGTTAATGAATGTAAAAGATATATACTAACATAAATACTTTGCAGTACACGATATAGTTTCCAAACATAAGAAAATAACATAAGAACATCAAAAGAAACAAAACTCGCCCAACGGGCGAGTCCAACCGTAGTGATAATAATCAAGCAAACGCATGAACGATTAAGAAATGAAAACAGTTCTTGTTAATTAAAAATACAATTATTACCTAATAAAGTCCTAAAATAAAGTCAAAAACCCTCACTATATATTTTTGTTTTGGCTGCCGCATCTTATTCTCCTTTCCCTACCCCTCTAAAAATTTCTGCATCTTCATTTCTCCATTGATACAAAAGGAATCATTCTTGGAAAATCGTATCTCATTGATGCAAACAAACTATTTTGTTTGTTAAAAATTATATCCCATTGATGCAAAAAAAAAAATCATCCATGAAAAATTATAAATCCTGTTATTTTTACTCAAATCGGGAATCGGTTTTTTAGCCGGTTTGTCGAGTTTAAACAGATTTTTCCAGGTTTAAACGGTTCAATAACATCCCAGTTTTTTAATGAAACCTAAACCAGAAACTTTACCGGGTAGCGGTTCAACCGGTCAAACCGGCCGATCAGGTCTGGGTCTAAAAACATTGTTTTTGGCACTAAAAAAAGAGGTATTTTTAACACACGATAAACGCTATAATATGCGTTTAATAGTGTTTTTGTAAATGCTATGTCTGCCCCATCTATAATAGGGTTGATCCATATAATAGCGGTTTTTGGTGTGCTATTATAAAATCGTTTGTAAAACTCTTCGAGCTTTTATATAGCAAAGCTAATGGTAAGTGTGAAAACTAGTAAAAGCTAGACTCATGGGTCTTTTAAGTTACCTTTTGCGTCCAAAATGTGTGAACAAATGGACAAATGTGGAAGACCTTACTTTGATGAATAAGTCTCCGGTCTCTGAGTCACAGGTCTTCTTGCTGTTTGCTTGACGGACCCAATGGCTTTTGGTCGTTGTATTTTGTTTTGCTTTTTAATTGTCAAGTTGTATTGTTTTCTTATTTTTTTCTTTTTCTTTATTAAGAAAAAGGTCGTATAGTTTCCTGGCTACATCCTACATAGCAAAAGACTGTCTTCTAGTCATGTATACAACTGGTCTTTGTTTTTGTGAACTATTTGCTTTATCATTGAAATCCATAATTAAGATTCATAGTCATGGCAAGTGAACAGTTCTAGGTTTTTTTTGTCAGATTTTGAGTTTGATTTCTTTTTTATGATTATAAAATATCAAGAGTAAACGTAATCAAAATAGAAATGTGATCATTTATTCATCAAGACATAGAAATGAAAAGATATTTGAATAGGAAAACAGTAAAAATAACCTAATGTTGGCTAGTTTTTGTTTTTAACTATGTTATGGATTTTACCTGTGGAGCTTAAATTGCATGGTATTGCGAGCAAAAGTAAGATTTAGTTCAGTTATCTTATCATTCCCCATCTTTTGAGTGTTTGGCTAGGTTTCTTTGTATGGGTTAGTGGTTCTTACTTTTATATCGGTGTTCTGAGTTCATGTTTTGCCTCAAAGTTTCGATATATACACGTGTCTTTCCTGGTCCTAAATCAGCCAATTTCCACTTTCATCTTCTAGTTTTTAGCTTATCGTTTTGGTGTTTGGTTTGGAATCATCTCCTCGTATAGTTTCGGTCTAAGGTTCTCTTCTTTTGGGCTTTTGGCTCCAGGGGATTTATCGTTTTTCGCCGACTTATGGTTTTAGGGATTTTTAGTAGTTCGTCGGCTTATGATGGCTTATGGTTCATGTATTTCTCTTTCAGTTGTTTTATCAATAATATCAAATGAAATAAAAAGAAATTCCGAACATGAAAATATTAATTATTTGAAAATATGATTAAATGTATTTGATTTTGAATAAAATATCATTAAAATAATGTCGATATAAACTACAAATAGATAGACTTAATAGTTATTTATTTTTTTTGATTTTTTTTTGGTAAGTAGAGTTAATATTTATTAATAATAGCAATCTTGAGAGTTAATATTTATTAATAATAGCAATCTTGAAAAAAAAAATCGAAAAGTTATTTCATTTCGTAATGCTTAGTGTTTATTTATATTTTTCAGAATGATGTTTTTGAAACGTCACCAAAGTTGTATCTTTTCGTAAAGGGTTGTCTTTTCGTAAAAATCGTATCTTTTCGTAAAATGTGATTTTTCCAAAGATGTGTCTTTTCGTAAAAGGTAATTTTTCCGAAGAGGTGTCTTTTCGTAAAAGTTGTGTATTTTCGTAAAAGTCGTATCTTTTCGTAAAAGATGATTTTTCCGAAGAGGTGTCTTTTCGTAAAATGTGTCTTTTGGTAAAAGGTGTTTTTCGTCCCGATCGTAAATAAACGTTTTTCCGACGAGTTGCGATTTTTCGTAAAAGCTATTTTTTCTCCCGAAAAGTTGTCCTTTCGTAAAAGGAATTTTTCCGAAGAGTTGTATCTTTTCGTCAATAATAACCGCTTTATCACTATTTTGACGAGATGTCTTTTCAAATTTTTATAGTCATGTCTTTTCTAAAAAAATAATCGAAGGGTTGTTTCTATTCGTAAAAAGCGGTTTCAAAATGTCACCAAGTTTTCGTAAAAAATGTTTTTTTCGAAGAGTTGTGATTTTCCGTAAAAGTTGGGTATTTCCCCCGAAGAGATGTATTCTTTCGTAAAACGATTTCTTTCCGAAGAGTTGTGTATTTTCGTAAAAGTACGTTTCCCCCCGAAAAGTTGTATCTTTTTGTAAAGTATATATTTAAAAAAAAGATAATTGTTAATAATATACGTATAATGGTTATTACTTGTGCATACTATATGTATAATTGTCATTAATCATTCCATAATAAAATTAATTAATATTTAATGAAAGAAAGATGTTAACGAGTATAGCATATACGTACGATATATATTTTTTAATGTATATTTAAAATATATAATTACAACAAATAATCCTGCTATAAAATTATGTTAAAATATTACAATTTTCAGAATTTAAAATTGAAAAATAAATAAATTAAAAAGTTAAATGTAAAATAAAAATAACTAACAAGTTACAACTATTTAAAAGATGACTTTTCAAATGGTGACTTTTCAAGTGGTGACTTTTTAGAAATTGAATTTATAAATAAGAAAATTGTCAAATTTACTTTTTCCTAATTTTAATTTTCTTTCAAATGGGTAACGTTCTATCCATAAAAAATATCCATGAAAGCAACTTTTTTTTCTTATAAACATTGTGTCCTTCCGTAAAAAAAACATTTTTTAATCGAAGATCTTGTGTCTTTTCAAAAAGAAAATTATTAATGATTACTATATAATTGAGGGTAATTTGTTTTAAAATATATTTCGTCTACTAATAATAGCAATCCTGAAATAAATAATCGAAGTTGTGTCTTTTCGTAAAAAATAATTTTTAAAATAATTATATATCTATATATATCTATATAAATATCAAAGAGTTGTGTCTTTTCGTAAAATATAATTTTATTAGATAATTATATATATATATATATATATTAATGTTGTGTATTTTAAAAAATATTTTTATATATAGACGGTTGGGAATATTTTTACTATAAACTTTAGGGTTGAATCTTTTAAAAACTATTTTGTAAAGTTGTGTCTTTTCGAAAATAACCCCTTTATGGTTATTTTGAAAGGTTATTTTCCGAAAGTTATTTTGAAGGATCGTCGCTTTTCGAATTCCTAGGATTGTGTTTTTTTACAAATAAATGCTTTATGGTTATTTTGTAGAGTTGCCGTCTTTTCAAAAAAAATTTGTTATTATTATAATTATTATTATTATCATCATAATTACTATATATTTTCGGATGGTATTTTTTCAAAAATATTTTATAAACTTGCGTCTTTTCGAAAATAACTACTTTATGTTTATTTTGAAGGGTTGTGTCTTTTCAAATTTATAAGGTCGCGGCTTTTTAAAAATATTTTGTAAAGTCGCGTATTTTAAAAAATAACTGCATTGTGGGTATTTTGATGGGTTGTTCCCTTTTTTTTTGTAGGATCGCATCTTGTCGAAAAAATTTCGTAGAGTCGAGTCTTTTCGAAAATAATCGCTTTTTGTTATTCTGAAGGGTTATGACTTTCCAAATTTGCAGGACCTCGTTTTTTCGAAAATATTTCATAGAGTTTCGTATTTTTAAAAATAACCGCTTTTTGGCTATTTCGAAAGATTTTGTCTTTTTTAATTTGTAGGATCGCGTGTTTTCGACTATATTTCGTAGAGCCATGTTTTTTGCAAAATAACCGCTTTACGGTTATTTTGAAGGGTTGTGTCTTTTCAAAAATAATCGCTTTAGAGTTATTTTGAAGAGTTGTGTCTTTTAAATTTATAGAGTCACATCTTTTCAAAAGTATTTCGTACAGTTGCGATTTTTCGAAATTAACTTCTTTAAAAATAACCATAATTTAAAATATATTAAGGATGATTATGGGTTTATGTTTGCATGTGTCGAAAATAAATTTGTACCTTTAATTTAATTGTGTTGATTTTTTTTGTTTATAAATGTAGTCGGGAAGTTCTTTGCCCCCGCGATTTCGCGATCCACATTGCTTCCAACTCGGTGTTTCATGAAAGAACCAAACACATTGAAGTCGAATGTCACAAGGTTAGGCAAAAGATGGAACAAGGAATAATCCTTCCATGCTTTACAAAGAGTAGTGAAGATCAATTGGCGGATATCTTCAATAAGGCCGCAAGTCTCAAAGTTTGCAATCATATCTTTAGCAAACTAGGACTTGTGGACCTTAACAAACCTTGATCTCAAGTCCCCTATCCATGAACATCACACTCTTTTTCCCTTTACATAGTTTTCTCCCAATGGGTTTTTTTATGTGTAGGTTTTTAATGAGGTGATACTTCATGGATTTCCTAGCTTAAGGCATTACCATAGACTTAAGCTTGAGGGGGAGTATTGATCAAGAGGGACTTGGATTGGGTTTATGAGATTGTGTACGGATATGTACGGATGTACGGTCATCCGTACCAGCCGTACTATCCGTACCATCCGTACCGATCTTTAAAGCATTCAAATGGAGTAAAGGAAGAAGGAAACAGCCGTTACACTCATTGGTAGTATTACCGTTTATGGATAAGGCTAAGGTAAGGACATGTACTAAAAGTGGTCCTTACCTTATCCTCTCACCAACTTTTTCACCAACCTTAAAAGTGTCTAGGTTCATGATGTCGTCATTTCCTCTTTTCCTTTATATATGTTTGTGATGTAAGAAGATTAAGAATGAATCTAATGAAGAAAACAATCTTTACTCTCTAATCTCAAAACCATCTTTAGTAACCTTAGTAATTCCGCATATTCTTACATGGTATCATAGAGCTAGGTTGCATTTTTGGTTTTCAATTCTACTTATTCTCATCATTTTCTATCCATTCTCCACAAATCTTCATCAAATCTTCATACTACAATCTTTGTTCATCTCAAAATGCTTTGCTTTTCATTCGGATTTCTTGAAAAATTTGCAAATGTTCTCACTTTTCTTTGTTCCTCTTTGATTTGAATCCCTACGGTTTACAAGCTTGATAAAGCTTTACATCAATCTCAAATCTTTCTCAAGTTGTTACCGACGATATGGAGAAGTCTAAGGTCATGGTGATTCTGGTTACTCTCAAAGGAGGAAACTACTTGCTTTGGGCAAGAACAACAAAGATGGCTCTTTGTGGTCGTGGTCTTTGGAATCACATTGAGCTTATTGAAGAAGAGGAAGAAGACGAGAGTAGTGATGAAGAGGCGGAAATCGCTAAGGCAAAGAAGGAAGCTAAGTGGTTTCAAAAGGACCAAACCGTTCTTGCCATCATTCAACACTCGCTTGAAGCTCCGATCCTTGAAGCATACTCGTTTAGCGAAACCGCAAAGGATCTTTGGGATACTCTCAAGAATGTGTATGGTAACATCTCTAACCTTTCCCGTGTGTTTGATGTGAAGAAAGCTATCAATGAGTTAAGCCAAGAGGATTTGGAATTCACTAAACATTTTGGGAAGTATCGGTCACTTTGGTCCGAGTTAGAGATGCTTAGGCCAAACACTATGGAAGCTTCGGTCTTGAATGAAAGGAAGGAACATGACAAGGTCTTTGGTCTCTTACTCACCTTGAATTCGGCGTTCAATGATCTCATTAAGCATATCCTTAGAGCCGACAAGCTCCTAAGCTTAGATGAGGTGTGTGCACAAGTTCAAAGAGAAGAAGGATCTCTTGGATTTTTTGGTGGTAAGGGGGAGCTCGCAATGGCTAACAAAGGCATGCACAAGTTCGATGATCGCCGTCCAAGGGTGTGGGAACATTGCAAGAAGAAGGGTCATTCCAAAGACAAGTGTTGGTTCCTCCATCCACATCTCCGACCAAACAATGGACCAAGGGAACCGAGAGCTAACATCACTCAGGCCAAAGATGACCATGGTCAAACCGGTTCATCAAGACAAGGGGAGGAGTTAGCATCCGGTGATTATGTGAGGAAGTCGGACCTAGAGGCACTCATCAAATCCATTGCCTCTCTCAAGGATTCCGGTAACAAACTCGTAACTCCAACACCTTTTAGCTTCTTAACACATAAATCAACTAGTAAGAGTTCTTTATGTGGATTCGGGTGCTTCACACCATATGATTAGTAATGAATCATTGTTAAGCAATATAGAACCGGCTAGTGGTAATGTGGAAATAGCAAATGGTGATAAGATTCCAATTAAAGGCATTGGTAATTTAAAGCTATTTGATAAAGAATCTAAAGCTCTATACATCCCTAAGTTCACTTCCAACTTGTTATCCGTTAAACGTACCACTAATGATCTAAATTGCTTTGCTATATTTGGTCCTAATGAGGTATTTTTCAGGATATTAAGAGTGGTAAAGTGATCGGAGAAGGGGGAAGCAAAGATGAACTTTATGTTTTAGAGAATCTTTCACTGACCACTTCACATGCATTCAATTTCAATTCTCGCTTAGATTCTCGTTTAGAAGTTTTTCCTAATACCTTGTGGCATGCTAGATTAGGACATCCTCATTCCAGAGCTCTCAAGCTTATGTTGCCTAATGTTTTTTTAGAATTTTTGGATTGTGAAGCTTGTATTCTCGGCAAACATTGTAAAACCGTTTTTCCTTTATCGTCTACAATTTATGAAAATTGCTTTGATTTGGTGCATTTGGATGTATGGACATCACCTTGCATTTCTAGGGATAATAACAAATACTTTGTGACATTCATTGATGAAAAATCGAAATACACTTGGATTACATTGATTCCATCTAAAGATCGTGTATTTGATGCATTCATGAATTTTCAAAACTATGTTCTTAACCAATATAATGCAAAGATCAAAGTATTTAGGACGGATAATGGAGGAGAATACACAAGCAATCGGTTCAAAGAACATCTAGCCAAACATGGGATCTTACATCAAACGAGTTGTCCATACACACCGCAACAAAATGGTGTGGCCGAGAGAAAGAATCGACACCTAATGGAGGTATCAAGATCCATGATGTTTCACATGAAGGTACCGAAGAAGTATTGGGGAGATGCGGTGATGATGACGTGCTATCTAATCAATCGGACACCAACTAAAGTCCTAGAGGATATCTCTCCATTTGAGGTATTAAACAAAACTAAACCTTTTATTGAGCATCTAAGAGTGTTTGGTTGTGTTTGTTTTGTATTAGTACCTAGGGATCTAAGGAACAAACTAGAGGCAAAGAGCACTAAGTGTATGTTCCTTGGCTACTCAACAACACAAAAGGGGTATAAATGCTATGATCCATCAACAAACCGTACCTATGTATCAAGAGAGGTGAAGTTCTTAGAAGACCAAGGGTATTTCGATAAGAAGGATTGAAATGACTTGAAAGATTTGGCGGCATCAAATGACCGAGCTTCAAGGTTAAGAATGCTTCTTGAACACCTTAGAGACAACAACAACAATCAAAAGGAGGACAAGCCGGATCCGGCTCCTAATGTGCCAATCAACGCACCTAATGAGCCTACCTTGGAAGAGGAAGATCACGGTCAAGAAGAAGAACAAGACCACGGTGAAGACAGCTCAAGAGTGGAGGAAACCGAGACAACACAAGCACCTACTCTTAGAAGAAGTCCTATACTTGAAGGACTACCGAGTGGTTCACCTAGTAGCTCATCGGATGAGTCACGTCCATCATCGGATGACTCCTATGTTCCTTCCTCCGGTGAATCTCATGATCAAGAATCAAGCTATGAGCCAACTCAACTTATACTTAGAAGAAGTGAAAGGAACAAAGATACGATCTACTACAACGCTCAAGCCGTAGCTCATCCAATATAAGCGGTGTGTTCTCTTGCCTTTGTACTGGATGATCATCTAGCCTTCCTTGTCAAGATTGATCAAGACCTTATTCCCAAGACTTACGAAGAAGCCATGGAGGATAAGTCTTGGTCAAATGCGGTTGATGACGAGGTAGGAGCTATGGAAAGGAATGAGACTTGGTATGAAGTCGATCTACCAAAAGGGAAGAAAGCCGTGAGTTCAAAATGGGTATTCACTATCAAGCATTTGAGCAATGGAGACATAGAGAGGTACAAGGCTCGCTTAGTAGCTAGAGGATTCACTCAAACCTATGGAGAAGACTTCACGGATACCTTTGCACCCGTGGCCAAGCTTCATACGGTGAGAGTTGTTCTCTCTATAGCTACTAACCTCTCATGAGATTTATGGCAAATGGATGTCAAGAATGCCTTCCTACAATGAGAGCTAGAAGAAGAAGTCTACATGACCCCCCCCCCCCTCCGGGACGGTTTCATCGGGTAAAGTTTTGAGACTTAAGAAAGCCATCTATGGACTCAAACAATCTCCAAGAGCTTGGTATAGGAAGCTAAGTACAACTCTTATGGAAAGAGGGTTCAAAAGGTTCGAATCCGATCACACTCTCTTCACTCTACAAGGATCTAAAGGGATTATAGTGGTCTTAGTGTATGTTGATGACTTGATCATATTCGGAGACGACAAAGAAGGGATTCAAGACACTAAAGACTTCCTCAAATCCGTGTTTGATATAAAAGACCTTGGAGAGCTCAAGTACTTCCTTGGAATTGAAGTATGTAGGTTCTCGGATGGTCTTTTTATCTCACAAAGGAAATATATCTTGGATTTGCTAGGTGAAACCGGAATGATGGAGGCAAAACCGGCTAAGACTCCTCTAGAAGAAGGTTATAAGACAAGTCGGATTGGAGAGAAGGATGATGAGCCGTTTGAAGATATGTCCAAGTATAGAAGACTAGTTGGGAAACTCATCTACCTTACTCTCACTAGACCGAACTTATGTTTTGCGGTAAATCAAGTAAGCCAACACATGAAGGCTCCGACTATCTATCATTGGAGTATGGTGGAAAGGATACTAAGATATCTCAAGGGAAGCTTCGGCCAAGGTGTTTGGATGGGAAAGAATGACAACACCGATTTGGTTGGATATTGTGATGCGGATTGGGCCGGAGATAGGAATGATAGGAAGTCTACAACCGGCTATTGCACTTTCATTGGAGGCAACTTAGTTACTTGGAAAACTAAGAAGCAAAAGATAGTGTCAGATTCAAGCGCCGAAGCCGAGTATAGAGCCATGAAGAAACTCACCAATGAGCTCATTTGGCTAAAAGGGTTACTTGAATGTTTAGGCTTCAAGAAAGATAAACCGATCACGATGCATTGTGACAACCAAGCTGCGATCCACATTGCTTCCAACTCGGTGTTTCATGAAAGAACCAAACACATTGAAGTCGATTGTCACAAGGTTAGGCAAAAGATGGAACAAGGAATAATCCTTCCATGCTTTACAAGGAGTGAAGATCAATTGGCGGATATCTTCACTAAGGCCGCAAGTCTCAAAGTTTGCAATCATATCTTTAGCAAACTAGGACTTGTGGACCTTAACAAACCTTGATCTCAAGTCCCCTATCCATGAAATCACACTCTTTTTCCCTTACATAGTTTTCTCCCAATGGGTTTTTCTATGTGAAGGTTTTTAGTGAGGTGATACTTCATGGATTTCCAAGCTTAAGGCATTACCATAGACTTAAGCTTGAGGGGGAGTATTGATCAAGAGGGACTTGGATTGGTTTTATGAGATTGTGTACGGATATGTACGGATGTACGGTCATCCGTACCAGCCGTACTATCCGTACCATATGTACCAACCTCAATGGCCGTACCGATCTTTAAAGCATTCAAATGGAGTAAATGAAGAAGGAAAGAGCCGTTACACTCATTGGTAGTATTACCGTTTATGGATAAGGCTAAGGTAAGGACATGTACTAAAAGTGGTCCTTACCTTATCCTCTCACCAACCTTTTCACCAACCTTAAAAATGTCTAGGTTCATGATGTCATCATTTCCTCTTTTCCTTTATATATGTTTGTGATGTAAGAAGATCAAGTATGAATCTAATGAAGAAAACAATCTTTACTCTCTAATCTCAAAACCATCTTTAGTAACCTTAGTAATTCCGCATATTGTATATAAATTATTTTTGTAAGGTATATATAACATAATTATTTATAATCTTTTCAAATTTAAATTACATTTAATTGATATATTATATGATTATAATATTATTTTAAAGTATGAAATAAATAAATTAATGGTAAATATGTATTAAAGTAATTAAAAGTTTTTATAATTCGTTTTTATATCAGTATGAAAATAAATGAGTTGTATAATTTTATTTTTCAATTTTTTATATATATATTAGAGGTAAATGCTCTAAAAAAAGCTCTATTGGAGAGCATTTAGGGTGAGAGCATTTGTATTTACTAAATGCTCTGCTTAATGTTTTGTCAACTAAATTTGATTAGATAATAAAGAGCATGATGCTCCTCTAAATGTTCTGCCAATCAAGACCTATGAGTCTATGACACATTGAGCATCTCTAATGAGATACTTAAAATAATTTTAAAATATCAATATTTTTAAAATAATTTAATTATATAATAAATTTTAAGTTACAAAAACAATGTAAACCAGTCATGTTAGAACATATCTCATAGGGGTATTTCATCGGGTTTTCAGTTGATACATGCATAGGATAAAATTCCATAATATTCTCTTTTCGTTAAGTTGGATTCTCACTTTTTGCTTATGTGGTAACGTCGAATTATGTATCGTTGTCTTACTGCTCATCTCTATTGTGCAGTCATGTATTTGCGATGATGTATTTTATTGTAGAGAAAACTATATGTTGAAACGAAGGCTATTGATGTTATGAAATAGATGACGAGCAACTTAAGGTATGAAGCGGGTATCCGAATATCATGTAGCATTTTTTGGGAGCTATGCTACAACGATGTTCCCTCCCTTTCATAAAAAGTACTCTCTTCGTTTTTTTATTATTGATGTTTTAGAAAAAAAATTATGTCTTAAAGATTGATTTTCTCTCTTTTATATATAGTTTTTATAAAATAATAATGGTAAATTGTAAATTTCAAGACATATTAATTGATTTTATTGAATTACTATTGGTTTAAACTTATTGAAATTTGTTTAGTACAAAAAATAAGACATTTATAACTAAGCTTTAATGTGTTTTCTGAATATGTGCAAAAATTCTAAAACATCAAACAATAAAGAACGGATGGAGTATTATTCTACTACTTAAAAAAATAAAACTTGTGAATATGGTTAAAATGACACTCTTTTAAAAACAGAAAAAGTAGTTAACATTATGTTCAAGTCTCATCTATCTCTTCATGAATCTCAAACTACCTTTATGCAACTAAATTCAAAATAACCACCAATCTTTGAATCCTCTACTCTATTTCTCTCTGATTCTGATTAACAGAGTTAAATACGCGGTTCCGAAATTTTCTCTGTAATGTGCTTATTTTTAATTCTTTCTCTATGATGTTTGTTTGAAGTTTTATGATTTGTGTTCTTTGCGTGGAAAATGTGTGAACAAACGAATAAATGTGTGGGAGACCTTACTTTCATGAATAAGTCTCCGGTTGGTGTGTCACAGGTCTTCTTGCTGTTTGCTTGAGCCAATGGCTTTTGGTCGTTGTATTTTGTTTTGCCAAGTCGTGTAGTTTTCTTTTTGTTTATAAAAGACAAGTCGTATATCTTTCTGTGTAAATATCAAAAGACTGTCTTTAGTCATGTAACAACAGGTCTTTGTTTTTGTGAACTATTATGCTTCCGCATTATAACCAATAATTAAGCTTCGGGAATTCGTAGATCGTAGTCATGGCAAGTGAATAGCTCTAGGGTTTTTGGCACATTTTGAGTTTGGTTCTCTAGGGAAAAGGCTATATAAATTAATGTTTATGTCAATTTGTCTAATAACCAAATCACAAATATGAATTAAGAATATAGCCATATGAATTGGCTTATTCAACAAGTAACATTTGAATATCAAGTGGGCCAAAATACTCTTAAATTGAAGACGCATTAACTTCTCCTTTTGAGAGATGTTATACTGGGAATTGAATATGAAAAGAACTATTTCCATAATAGGGGATCGTCGTTCGTGAGGTGGTTGCCGTGGTCATTCCTTATTTCCACGATTTTTCACGAAATTCTCAACTAACTGTATTGTTATAACTTGACACCTAGCAATTTATTGTTTCCCAAATGAAAAAATTATCCTCGACAATATATATATATATATATTATATCGGTTGATAAAATAAGTTTTCATTTTTTTATAAATGTTTCTATTTATTGATTTTTCAAAATTCAAAATGAAATAACGATCTGATAGATTGATGAGAGTAAGAACACAAATGTGTTTAAGAAAAATTATATTAGACTCTCGTGATAATTAGGTTACAAGAGGTATAGCTTTATATAGAGATTGAATTACCTAATTTATAGAAATAGTATAATAGAGATAATGATCTATTTCATATTCTCATATATTCTTATATACAATATCTTGAGAATATATTTATATTTATTCTTATAGCTCTAGAGTATGTTCACGCGTTACGTGGATTTAAAACTTAACATGGTATAATATACAATAATTGTTAAGTTAATGACAATTTTGATATTTAATATTACAAAAATTTGAAGTTTATAGTAAATAATTATATAAGTTCAGAGACTAAATATCTGAAATATATTTTAATCTATTTTATGTGAATTATTTTAAAATAGATAAAAATCTATCATATTATTAAAATATTATATATGAAACATGATTAAAAAAATTATATAGTGATATTATGGTACATATCGTGAATAGAAACATATTAGAACATCTTATAAAAAAATTATTATTATATTATAGAATAATTTTTTTAAAAACTTATTTGTAAAGAGATACTGTAAAAAAAGCAATATCCAAATAAAATATGGTTTTACATATTTTCAATTAATTTAGGAAGATAATTTGATATTAAATGTTTACTTTAAATTAAAATTGATATCACATTTTAAAAAAAATACAAAAATTCTAAATTTTAAAAGGGTAAATGTCATAATTAAATAAAAATTAGATTTTAAATATGAAAATGGACATTAATTGCTAATACTAAAAGTGACACATTACAACTTGTCAAAGCTTTAACTTAGTAGAATCTTAAAATATTATATAAGATTTATTGTAAACTAATTAGGTCGATCTCATCGATCTCCCAATACGATCTAATGAATCTACAATATTTACTCTAGTTCTCAGTGCACTCGATCTTATATTTCTTTCTATACATCTTGAATCCATATTATTAATTTCAAACTAAAATTGGTACTTTATTAACGTATACACGGTTCTTCTATAAAACAAGAGGTGAAATATCGAAAATCATTACAAGTTTGACATTTATTTGAAACACAACACCAATAAAACATAGTAAATTTCAGATACTTAGATCCGATGGAAGACACCAGCGAAGTTTGTAGGAGCGTAGGGACCTATCTCCAGCTTAATTCTTCAAGCTGCGTGAAGATAAAACGTATATTTTAAAATCTTACTAATCCAATAATCACATGAAATATAAATTTTAATTACTATAAAATCTTACTAATCCAATAATCACATGAAGTAGCAAGTTTTGTTTATTTTTTACCTTTGCAAGTACGAGGGACTGTTGTAACGCCACATTTGGCTATAAGAGCTGCAACTTTAGATGGATCAATTCCAAAAATTGGGAGATAAGACTTGAATCTACATATGCATTCTAGATTCGTAGCTCGGACCACTACGCAGCAGTCCTTGTCAGGAGGCGGCGGGTTCTTTCCAGTGATGGCTGGACGACATTTCTGCATATCGTTTGTGTCGATGTTACATATCCGAATGCTCGAAGTTTCTTTCACCATAATTGCAGCGGTTAAAACTATTGCAAGAACCCCAAATTGCATAACGACTCCTTTATTGTTCGTACCCATTTTCTTTCTTTCTATCTATCTCTCGTCTCCTTTCTATGTAGACTCAACTTGTGAAAAGATCTTCAACTGATCATGCTTGTTATAGCAAGTTAAAATGGTAAGTTAAAGGTAGTAAGTGGTTAAGAGCGTAACGTAAGATAATGTATGAGTGATGTAATCACGAGTGTTTTGAGTTGAGATGTGTGAAGACAAGAACAAATGTGTGAAGACTTTAGTTGCATTTTGCTTGCATACTCTCCGGGCGGTGAATGACAGAATTTTTAACTCTTTGCGTGACTAATGTCGACTTTTGTTTTGTCTTTTTCTATCTTTTTGTTTTTGTTTTTGTTTTTTTAATCATTTTCGACTTTTTTTTATGGATGGATCATCAAATATTTTCGGCTTTTATTTTGTTGTGTCTTTTTATTAGGAGTATAAAGTATAAACCAATGAAAAAAGAATTCTATAATACAAAATCATAAACATATTAGCTTAGGTCTAGTCATGCTGCATCAGCACTGGTTACGGTTACGGTTACGGTAAATATTATTTGTTTTTGTTTTTGTCAACGTAGAACCTTAAATGGTACTGGTTACTATTTACTGGCTACAGTTAGGGTAATATCATATTTTTCAACATAGAATCATAATGGTTTGATTAACCCGTACCAAACTAACATACAAAAAACCTAGTGAAAATTTAGAGAATGAGATAGAGAACTACAAGCCAAACAATCGGTCTTGCTATTTAAATTGCGTGAAATGTGCGAGATAGACCAAAAATAGTAATGAGCTCTCAAACTTGTAAAAGTTGCTAATAGCATGGACTGGAGTATGCAGGTATATGTCACCATTTTCTCTAATTCTGAGCTATCTATATATCCTAAAATGGCAAACTCCTTATTTCTCACCATGCATTCAGTCGACCATAACGATGCCTTTATATCTGCATACAGTGGGTTTAGTCTATGATGATGTATTTTCATCCCATTAAAGTGAGTATCCCATTTGCATTGACAAAACACCATCCCATCCTTAAAAAAAGAGAGTGTCACACTTTCATGGTCCATCTATATGACATAGAGGTTCCTAGCAATTCTATATCTACATGACAATTGACATAGCGGTTCCTAGCAATTCTAGGGAGCTGGTAGGTCCATATGTGATGTGATATGAGACATTTCTCCCATAAATTCATGGCAATCTGTAGCTTTTTCTAGCGGTGTGTTTTTAGATGTTTAATGGGTTTTGGTCCAAATTGTTGAAGACTTTATCATTTCAAGTTTTTCATATAAACCATAAAATCCATAAGACATGATCAATTTATTTTTCGTAATCTTCAAAATAAGAAATCTAGATTTAAGAAGCCGATGAAATCCTTGATAAAGCTCAAGTTTGTAATGTTTGGAAACATTCAAACAAAATATAATTAATAATTTTATCTTCCTCTTCATGAGCAATATAACTCACAATTAATACCCCTATTATGCAAGTTATAATTAACAATTAACATCCATCAGTTACTTACCATTTAAAATGTTTTAGTAGTATGGTTTCAGTTGAGTCAATTCATTGTGTTCCCTACAGTAGTTATCCGCTTTCCAATATCCAGATTTAGCCTTATATTTACATGGCTTTGTGAAAGCCCATATATCCTTGCTAATTTAAATTCCACAAATTATTGGAATATCTTTTGGTTCAAAGGTCCTCAGTTTTTTCATATGGTTTGCTATAAGAGCATCCTTATTGCACACACTTTAAAAGTATCTTAACTTAATTTTTAATACACATTTTAATACAAAAGTACACTTTAACACTTTGCAAGTTTCATTCCAATTGTTTGCATCCAATGGTGACACTCTACAAAGTTTTTAAAAAAAACATTATTTGATAAAATTTAAATTTTTTGCAAAATTAAAATAAAAGAAATTATTATACATAAATATTGAAAAATAAAAAAAGAGAATAGTACAATAGATTGTATAATATTTTTAACGTATTTTGCAATCCGTAAAACGTAAAATAAAATATAACATAGTAAAGCATGATAAATTACACGACTAAATCGGCTCTAGTCCTGAGTTCTCAGAACATGTCGCCAAATATGTTCAACCAAATCAGCTTTTAAAAGCTCATGCATTTTTTTGTCACGAAGTCGAGCTCGATTGGCCATCATATTATTTAAATTTGTAGGTGTCTCTAAAGAGAATGAGTAGTCCAATTGAATCCTGCCTCCTTCTCTTTCTCTGGATTCTCGTCTTCTATGTTGAGTGCCTTGGTCTCGTTCGTCTTCTACGATCATATTGTGCAATATGATAGATGCTTTCATGATCTTACCTATTTTTTCCTTATCCCAACTCAGAGCAGGGTTTCTAACAATTGTAAATCGAGATTGCAACACTCCAAATGCACGCTCGACAACTTTTCTGACACCTTCATGATAAGTAGCAAATAATGATGCTTTCGGACCTTGTGGATGAGAAATTGATTGGATGAAAGCTGCCCATCTTGGATATATACCGTCTGTTAGGTAGTAAGTCATATGGTATTGGCGTCCATTGACTACGTAATTGACCACTGGAGCTCGACCTTCTAATATATCATCAAAAACGGGTGAGCGGTCCAAACATTGATATCATTACAAGTACCTGGAGGTCCAAAAAATGCGTGCCAAATCCATAGGTCATATGAAGCCACAGCCTCAAACGATTGTGGGTTTTCCATGCCCACGAGAATATTGTCCTGCCCAAGCTGAAGAACAATTCTTCCACTACCAATGCATACAATCAATGCTTCCTACCACCCCGGGAAATCCTCGAGACTCTCCAACTTCTAGTAATCAATGGAGATCTTCTGGTGTAGGCCTTCTCAGGTAAACATGTTGGAATGAATTTATAATTCCATCGACGAAATATTCTAAGCATTGCATCGCAGTGGTTTCTGAGATCCGGAGGTATTCATCCAGCGCATCACCTGGAAGACCATATGCTATTATCCGAATTGCGGCTGTACATTTTTGTAGGGCTGAGATGCTGGGCTTTCTGGTAGCATATGGTCTCTGTTGGAAGAATCGTACCTCATTGGAGAGTGTTTCGACAATACGCATGAACAATGGCTTGCTCATTCTAAAACGTCGTCGAAACATAGCAGCTGAGAAAACAGGTTGGTCACTAAAGTAATATTTTACTAGTTGAGTGTGTCCATCCTCGTGTTCTCGATTTATATATGTTCGCCTTTTTTCGCTTTTTTCGCACTTGAGGTTCACTGCAAGCTGCTATACACTCTTCTAAACCTGTTTCAAATAATAGATCGAAATTTTCATCAAAGTTTTCATAAAAAATTTCATCTAAGTTTTGAAACGAATTTTCATCATATGTCGAATTACGAGGAGGAGAAGACATGTTTTTTGGGTTTGGTAATTGCAAAAAGATATTGAGAGTTGGATGATGAAATGAAATAAATGATTGTAGATTGTTTTTTTGGTTTGGTAATTGTGAAAAATATAGAAATTGGATGATGAAAAGAAAGAAATTATAGTAGAGAGTTGTTTTGGTTTGGTAATTGTGAAAATTGGAGGATGATGATTATGAAAAAAAAGAACTTATTAGAGAAGTTTTAAATTTGAAAGACAAGTTTAAAACTAGAATTGGGTGATGATGAACTTGAAAACTTGAAAGAGAAATATATGAAGAAAAGTTTGGACTTGAAATGAAAAACTTGAAAGACATGAAATATATTACTCTCTTTATAAAGAGATGAAACTATAGTCCCCGTGAGTACAGAAAGTTACACAAGTTGTAACATAAAGACAAACTACTACGTTAAAGCTATCCAAAGTTACACATTAAGACAAGCTACTAATAAGTGCACAAGTTGTAACATAAAGCTATCCGACAGACACATACATTGAGCATGTGAAGCTACATACTCCTCCACATACAACCAAAATCAGCTACACCGTATACTGATCAGCTCCAATCAGCTACACACAGGCTGTAAAGTGACTGCTTGCATCACGGTTTTTGTCGTGCATAATCAAAAACCAAGAAAAAGACAAGTAATAGTGGAGTAGTGTAAGAAAACACCAACTAGCATCAGAAAAAATCAAAGATTTACAACAACCATATCTCATAATCAGCATAAGAATCATTCTCATTATCCAAACAACACAAAATTTGATAACAAGAGAGTAAGAGAATAACTATATCCTAATTAGATAACAAGCAAGTAACAAGAACACAATCCCTATAAGTATATCCTAATCAAATAACAAGCAAGTAACAAGAACACAATCCATATAACTATATCCTAATAAGATAATAAAAGACTAAGAAGAAGACAATGACCAGTTACCTAGATAATTAGACATCTCAAGCATAAGCTGGTTCATAAGTGTGAGTTCGGTCTGTGTGGGTTCAGGCTTGGCCATGAGAGCTTCTAGTATTTTCTTGTTGGATAGTCTCTCCTTAGCAGCCAAGTTCTCCTTCTTTATCACCCAAGCCTCTTTAAGCCCACTAAAAGCTTGCTCTTTTCTTTGCTGGTTGGCTTTCGCAGCCTTCACACCAGCTGGCCTCTTCTATCTTTCTTCCTCCACAGGACATGCCATGTTGGAGCTGGAGGGTTCTCCTGTCTTCTGTTTCTTGTTCTTTCGTTTACTCTTCTGAGTAACATATAAAGCCCACTTATGATCATTCCTGAGCAATTTCCATGCGTGTTCTAATGTGAACTTAAACTTGGTATCAGCCAAGTACAGCTCGTGAGCAACCTCCATTGGATCATTGCGGCCACTCTGTGGATTACGCTTGGCATAGTCAAGGCAAGAAGCAAACTTACTAACACTCTCACTCACCTTTCTCCATTTTTGCTTACAAGTATTAGCCTCCCTAGGTGGAAGCTCATCACAGAGGGACTTGCAGCAAAATAGTCCGCAATTCTTTGCCAGAAAGTCCCTGCTTTCTGATGAGTCCCAACTATAGGATCTTTGCTCGTGTTTAACCAAGCGCTTATTAGCACTTTCTCTTCAGCCACTGACCATCTAGTCCTAGGTACCCTGCGGTCTGATGAAGGTGTTTGGTTTGAAGGTGAAAGTGTTTGTTGGGAAAAAGGTTCTGGACTGTTGATCCCTTCTTGGTTAGTCAAGAGATCAACATAGGTTTGAGAGGAGGCCCAAGGAATGCTAAAATTGATATCCATTTTAGTTGAAATGAAACAAGGAATTACAACCTAGAATCTATTCTGAGCGGATCTAAAGAGAGAAAAGTTGGTGTGTAATTATGCACAACCCAACTCATTAGTTAAATAAGCTAATTTGCCTTCAATTGGGGTTAGGTTAACACAATTTAAGTCATTCACTTAAAGACTAATGTCTCATCAACATCAGTTCGGGTTAGGTTTATCTTAACTTGAGTTGTATTTGCATTTAATACACACAACAACAACACTGAGACAACAAACAAACTACCACAGATTGTGCATACATATTATACAGAAGATAAGAAACTGACCTTTTGTAATTGTAGACTCTATCTCAGAGATTGGCCTTGAAGAGTATTTCTGCAAATTTTCTATCCTCCTCCAACCATCCAACACATCACAAATTGTCCATACAAAAAGAAAATATAAAGAAGTTCAAAAATCTGAAAAGAAACAAGATAATATGACCAAGCAATACAACAATACAAACACTCTAAAATCGGTTCTAAACTATAACATCCACTCTAAACTACCAATAAAAAATATAACATCCACAAATGACCAATGAATTATCTATTTTTTTATGAAAAAAATCGTGAATTCTATTATTTTTTTTGCTAAACAGATCGATCATGATCATTAACTAGCTAGTGTATGTCATAAAGTACTACGAATCACATAACAACAACAATCAAATATCAAATGAACTTCAACAATAATTGAACATTTGATTCCAAGTTGATATGCAAATCTGTTGGGTAATCACAACAATCACATAGACAAACATATAATCCTAAAACAAAATCCACCAAAAAGATAAAAGCTCTCAAACTTAGATTAGATATGCCTAATGGCTACAGTTTTAATACTATGAAAATATCCAAAACCCAAATAGAAAAGGAAAAACACATAAAATCCAGAAAATGTAAAACTGAAAAGTAAAAAGGAAATAAGTGATTTAAATCATGGCTTCCGGATACTAGTGAATTGTTCAGTGTCATAGTAACCGAGTTTGATTATATAATCAAGGAGACACATCACTCTGGGAATTCAGAGACATGGTTATTACTTGTTGTATGTTCTTGCTCTATCACAGTTTGATCACTTCTTGTTACCGATGGTGAAATTCCATTTTAGAAGTTGAATCAATATACAGAACATTTTTTTTTAAATGAAGATACATTCAAGCCAATCAAACAACTTTGTTAATTTCACAAAGCAAAATGTTCTGGAACCATAAAATCTCAAAATAGGTTCGGGTCTTAAAGATCCAACGAGTCTAAATCTGAAATTATAGTTAACCCTGAAGGGAAACACAATCACATAGACAAACACATAATCCTAAAACAAAATCCATGAAATTTAAAAATGAAGAAGGAAATAGCTTCGACGACCCTGTGAGAAGAAGAAAAAAGGACAGCTCCGATTAGGGTTGAATCAAGTCTACGAATCGACAGACACAAATTCGCGATCTCGGATCTAGGGTTTTGAAGACGGTGAGGGAGAGAGATAGAGACACTCGAATACACACCGGAATCGCCATCGGAAGAGGAAGAGACGCGACGGAACTCCGATTTCACCATCGGAAGAGGAGGAGATGCGACGAAAACTCCGATTTCACCATCATAATTGATGATACGAAGACTAGAATAGAGAGACGGAGGTAGAAGAGGCCGAGATAAGAAGACGACGGTCGATTCGATCGGAATCGCCACCGGAAAAGGTTCTATTTCGAATCGTCTCGGAATCGCCATGGGAGAGAAGGAGAGAGACAGATTTTGAGTCGGGAAACAAATGAGAGATGTTTCGTGGTCTTGCCTCTCCATTTTTCACACGGTCCAATTGTAACGCGACACGTGTCTGGAAGACACACCAAAAAATGAGTCTTTAATTTCCCCCTACAAACACAATTTATTAAGTTTCGTCAGTTTTTAAATCACATTTAAGGCTAGACACTTGTAAAGTATGTGCAATAAGGATGCTCTAAGGTTCGGTGGATAGTTATTCTCTCTTCTTGAGCTCGTCCTGGTCAATCCTTCAGTAACCAATGACCTCTCCACATTAAAATGATTGTTTCCGATCTGACCATTTGAATGAGTCCGTTTTCATAATATACATTGCCGAAATTATGTTTTTACATCGCTATGCTAGGGGAATTTTTTTGTTCTCCATTATTGGGAATGAAAGTTCAAAGGTTTTTTTTTTTGCTAAACAAAAAAGTTCAAAGTTCGATAATACCTCTCTTTAATCACTTTGGCCAATAAGGCAACTGGATTTTAAATCAACCGCCATAATTGTTTTATCAATATAATGCACAATTGAACTCATTTTTCATCCGAAAACCCAAACTTTTTGTTTGTTTTTTGGGTTTGCACAGCTTTTCTCATGCATGCTGACGCCAATGTATTTTTTGCGTATGACCGTCCGAAATTTACCAATTTTATAATACACGCACCTACCATTTTACCAATATTATATACTTAATTTAAAGTTCTTTGGATATTTTTTAAACAATTGTATTGTTTTTGATATAGGGATTGAGTCATTGTTATTTTCTCTAAGATTATTTTATACTTTTGGAAGGCTTCATCGATAAAATGTAAACTGTTTTGATAAAATAATATGTAAACTTGATTTCAGTAATATCAATAGCAGTAAACACAAAAACAGCAAAAAATAATGCAACGCTACAGCAATGGATTTTTACTTGAAAATTATGAATTTTTTTTTTAACACAGCGTTGAACGATAATAGACATTTTTGCTCAAGTAAGAAATATGGTCTTTTTCAAATCTATACTCTTTTTTTTTTTCTTTTTCAAATGTATATATACTCTTTTTGCTCAAGTAAGAAATATGGTCTAGACTAGAATTTTTGACTTTCTTATACTCTTTCTATAACAGACTATCAATCTATCATTTTATTTTGTAATGAAAACGTTTGGAGAACTTAGTTAAAATTCAATTTACTAGCACAGAGACTTTCGACTGTGCCTTTATACTCACAGAAATGTTCTTTTTTACTGCATAATATAAAATGTAGGCCGACGTGCATAGCACACACATGGGGTTTTTAAAAAAATCAACAAAATAGAAAAAAAGGTCGGTCGACAAGATCTTCTTTGTTTTCATCACCAAAATTTAATATTCCCAAAACTATAAAAATTACAAAACCAACAAAATTTCTTGTTAGTTGCCATTAACTAGTTAATTTTTTTTTTTTGTGTCTGCAAAAATCATTCAATACCGATGCTAATTAAATGGTTAATAGCATTTATTTCCGCAACGAAAATGCAGAAATAAAAATTAAAAATTGTGGTCTCATTTTAAGAAAAAGAAATGACACTTACACAAGTCGTTAAATACCGTGAGGTCCACCGTTTATCCACGTGTCGTAATCTTAACGCGAGTATAAATAAAATAAACCAAAAACCCTACTCGCGATTCTGCACGAAGCATTCAATTTTCATCTCCTACCATAACTCTCTCTCTCTCTCTCTCTCTCTCGTCGCTTTGCTCTCACACGAAGCAAATCACGATCCTCTTCACATTGGTATCGATTTCTTCATCGTCTTCTTCTTCTTCTTCAAAATCCTCTGTTTCAGGAGTGAGAACGCGAATCTCGATACATTGGGGTTTGTTTCTTCTTTGTTTGCGTAATGGAAGTCACGTCACGTTACTTCCTTATCTATCTGGATTCTGGAAACAAAAAACTGTTCGGTTATTCAGTTAAATCTTGTTGTAATGTCTGATTTTGCTATTTTCGGATTGTTATAATCAGTTTTCACAATTTTTAGTTTTCTTTTTCGTTTGATCCAGTTTTTGTCGATTTCTGAAGCTTAACAGTGTTTCTTTTGCAGAGAGATTAGAAAGGTCAGATTTTGTTCTTGCCCGTGAAGGGAGATGTCTGGTTTCGAAGGTGTTATTGTTTCGGATCCATGGTTACAAAGTCAGCTTACACAAGTCGAGCTTAGGAGTCTTAATTCCAAGGTAACTCCTCGTCTCTTTTGTCCATTGATTGATGCAAGAATCTTGATAAAGAAACTTTGGATTTGTGTGTTTAGTTTGTGTCGTTGAAGAATCAGAGCGATAAGATTACATCAAAGGATCTTCCACCTGTATTGGTGAAGGTGAAGTCACTTAGTTCTACATTTAAGGAAAAAGAAATCAGAGAAATCTTGGGAGAGTTAGGTTCTGATCTTGTAACCGATGATCTTGATTTCGAATCTTTTCTAAAGGTCAGTTTTGTGATCTTTGTGTGTTGTGGTTTCTTTCTCTATGTGAATCTTGTGATGTGTAATGTGGGGTTTTGGATTGTATACAGATATATCTAAACTTGAGAGATAAAGCTGCTGATAAATCTGGTGGTCATAAGAACTCATCTTCGTTTCTTAAAGCCAATACAACGATTCTTCATACTATAAACCAGTCTGAGAAGGGTTCTTTTGTTCATCATATCAATAGATATCTTGGAGATGATCCGTTTTTGATGCAGTTTCTTCCTTTGGATCCAGATTCTAATGATTTATATGAACTTGTGAAAGATGGTGTACTTTTATGGTAATGTGCAAATTTGTGTGTTGGATTTCATATTTACATTAGTACATTTGGTTTCTGAGTTTTGACTTAATGCTATCTCTGGCACAGTAAGCTTATAAATATAGCAGTTCCTGGGACAATAGATGAACGAGCAATCAACACGAAAAGGGTACTTAACCCATGGGAGAGAAATGAGAATCACACGCTCTGTCTCAACTCTGCGAAAGCTGTTGGCTGCAGTGTGGTTAATATTGGGACTCAGGACCTGGCTGAAGGACGAGTATGTTTTGCTTGCTTAGTTTTCAGTAAAACATAATATATCAGTCGAGACGAATATAGAAGATTCTGACCATGGAGGTTTTATTGATTTTGCAGCCTCATCTGGTGCTTGGATTGATCTCACAACTCATAAAGGTCCTCACTAATTTGCTATGTGCATCTCTCTTTGTCTTTGTGCTTGATGATTTTTACTAACTAATGTTCGAAGCTGCAGATTCAACTGCTCGCTGATCTTAGTTTGAAGAAAATGCCTCAGCTTGTTGAGTTGGTAGAGGACAACGACGTAATGATCTGCAAAATCTCATTGTGAATTTCTGACCAAAGTATATGCATGTGGTAAACAGTAATAACAAATTTCCATCTGTTGCAGGATATAGAAGAATTTCTGAGGTTACCCCCGGAGAAAGTCTTACTCAAATGGATGAACTTCCATCTCAAGAAAGGTGGTTACAAGAAAACTGTTGGAAACTTTTCTTCGGATTTGAAGGTATTTGGCTTGCCAAGAAGCAATTCTAGGAACTTCTCCTTTTTGTCCATTCAATAGCTTTATTCAAGAGTTCTACTGATTTACCAAATGTTTGTAACACACTACCATTTTCTCTAATACCAGTTTGAATAAGAAGAACAAAAGCCTCACCCATAAGTTATGACTCAATCTAAATGGTTGAGATTGTTAATTATGCAGGATGCACAAGCTTATGCTTATTTACTCAATGTTCTCGCACCTGAGCACTGCGACCCAGCTACACTAAACGCCGCGGATGATCTTGAAAGGGCTAACATGGTCCTTGAACATGCAGAGAGAATGAACTGCAAGCGATACTTGACTGCAGAAGAGATTGTTGAGGGCTCTTCGTATTTGAATCTTGCATTTGTGGCACAGATTTTTCACGAGAGGTCGGTAAAAGTCATATACAGAATACAGTTTAGTTCTTAACTCTGGTTTTTACACTAGCTTAGCTGTACCTGCTGCAGGAATGGCCTAAGCACCGATGGCAAGTTCTCTTTTGCTGAGATGATGACTGAAGATCTACAGACTTGCAGAGATGAACGATGTTACCGGCTATGGATTAACAGCCTCGGGATTGAAAGTTACGTCAGCAATGTGTTTGAAGATGTTAGAAACGGGTAAGCTCTTTGTTTTCTTTAAGTAACAAAGAGAGTGATGTGATGGTTTTGGGAAACAATCATGAATTACTAGATCTTTATACTTGAATTTCTGATGCAGATGGATTCTTCTGGAAGTTGTCGACAAGATCTATCCAGGCTCAGTTAACTGGAAGCATGCTTCAAGACCACCGATTAAAATGCCTTTCAGAAAAGTAGAGAATTGCAATCAAGTTGTGAAGATTGGGAAAGAGATGAGATTCTCGCTTGTAAATGTAGCTGGAAATGACATAGTTCAAGGGAATAAGAAGCTTATCCTCGGTAATTACTGCTTAGCTAGTTTCAAGTTTTGTTTGTCTCAAGAAAGATGCTCTATAGCCTTAGAAATTTTATAACACTGGATGTGTATCAGGCTTCTTGTGGCAGTTGATGAGAACACATATGCTCCAACTTCTCAAGAATCTTCGATCTCGGACAAAAGGAAAAGACATGACTGACACAGAAATCCTGAGCTGGGCAAACAGGAAAGTCAGGATCATGGGACGGAAATCGCAGATCGAAAGCTTCAAGGTTCCCTCTTTTACTTTCATCAAAACAAACAAAAGTTCCACTGAACAAGCTTTATGCTGAATCAAATCTCTCTTGATAAACTTCAATAGGATAAGAGTCTATCGAGCGGGTTATTCTTCCTCGATCTTCTATGGGCAGTTGAGCCAAGAGTTGTTAACTGGAATCTTGTCACCAAGGGTGAATCAGGTCCATTACTCTCTCTCTCTCTGTACTTAGACTTACCTCTTCACTCTTTCAAACCGCAGTTCGCTTATATAGTTCTTTGTGGCCATGGAAAACCTTTACAGACGATGAGAAGAGATTGAATGCCACATACATTGTCAGCGTAGCGAGAAAACTCGGTTGCTCGGTTTTCTTGTTACCCGAAGACATCGTTGAGGTAAAGACAGAATATAAATCTTTTGAAACAGCTCAATATACATCAAAATGTAAAATCCGATGAGGTTATTGATGTTTTTATGATATGGGGATTGGTTGTTGCGATGCAGGTGAATCAAAAGATGATATTGATCTTAACCGCAAGTATAATGTATTGGAGTCTTCAAAAACAATCATCATCGTCCGATAGTTCGAGTTCAAGTTCGGATTCTTCATCGACTCATAGCACAACCACGACGTGCACGAGCACTGATGCTTCACCAGCTCCATCTGTCAACGGAGAAGACGAAGTCTCCTCCCTAAACGGCGAAGTCTCAAGCCTAACAATCGAAGAAGACAATGACACAGACATTTTGTCTGATATAACCTCCATCTCAGAGGAAGCAGCCATTGAATAAAGCGACATGACTAGATCTCTTGCCGGAACAGAGTAGTTTTTTACACATATCCTCTGTTTTTGTGTTAATAATACATTATATTTGTTACTACCATTTTGTAAAATATATTAAAAAATGTCATTTTATTTTATAACTGTTTAAGAAAAATATTCATTCTAAACGTACGGTTGCATTTTTAGTATTTTAAGTGCTAGTTCAAATAATTTTTAGGGTTAATTAGCTGTTATTGGTGAAAAATTAAGTAACTACCAGCACATGGGATATAATTTAGTGTCTAATTGTGATAAGAAAATTTAGGACAATTTTGCCCCTAGTTAAATGGGATAATTGTAAACTATAAAAAAGAATCCCACAAAATCTCTTTCTCTTACGAATAAGTGTCGGTGAAAATTTCATGATTTGGTCAAAAAAACTTATTGATGAGATGCTGCAGATCTTGTTAGAAGCTTCGAACAAAATTGTAATATGATTTATTACAATTGATTCTGAGTGAATCATAGAAAGGTTAATGATTGATTTTGTGTATCAATTCGTCGGATTGTTATAAAAAAGAGAGTGATGAAGTTTTTATGCACTGGAAATCGTTTTTAAGTAAAGCTCTACAGAACTTTGTAGACTATTACAATGGTGAGGGAGATTGACAGCAGATCTAAAGGTTGGAGAGATAACTGTAGTTGACTATATTTGTCTTGTCTTTTATGTTTTTGTAGTTAACTATGATTCTAACACATATAGTTCATTATAATGACGTTCATTTTCACACCGGCTCTTGAACACTGGAGGGGTAATTATAGTTCACTATTTTATGATTGTTATAGTTAACTATGATTCTAGCACATGTAGTTCTTTAACTTTTTAACACTCTTTCATTTTCATAGATAGTTGACTATAATGCCGTTCATTTTCACAAATAGTTGAATATAATAGTTCACTATAATACCGTTCATCTTCACAAATAGTTGAGTGTAAAAGTTGAATATCTTCGCTCTTTCCTTCCTCTCCGTCTTCTCCACTTAATCCACCTTTCTCTTAGCCACCTACTCCCTCTTGTTATGCAGATTTCACTAGAAGTTTCGAATAATTTAACCCCGTGACCACCGCGAATTCAGAGAATACATAGAGACGGAGAGAGTTTTAGAGACAAAATAAAAAATCAAAGAAGAAAAAATGTGAGTTTTGATATCAGAACAGAGAAGAAGAAAATGGTTGCGGCCAGCTAGGTAAATGTTTAGGTTTTAGTAATTTTCTTAAATTTTGTTTTTCTTTTATTTTTCCAAATAGAAGATGTAAACAAATAAGGGTAATATAGTCATATTGCAACCTCTGAATGTTATTCACCTAATTATGTTTTTGGTGCTCTTAGATTGTTAATTATTGGCAAAAAACCTATTATTTGTGCTAATTTCCCTAATTTTTATTCTCTTAGAAACCTATATTTCTTCTTTTTTCCCCAACAATTATTTAACAGAAATCATACCTTCTTTGTTTTTAGAATTTACAAGGAAATCGCGGAAGGATATTCCAGCAATATGTTGGATTCCAAGAACTAATTCATATCAATACAATTTAGAACAATAACATTGTAAAGATTTTACAAAGATACTTCTCATATCACATTTCCAAATTTGTAAAAATATTACCAAAATTTTGTGTATTTTGAAAACTAACAAAAGTTTGAAAAACAGTATTTTCCATTTGAATTTGGTTAGCTTTCTCTTTTCCTTTTGAATTTATCAAAATATCTTAAATAACTCAAATATACAAAGTGTTTTTAAATCAAGTTCCCCTTTCATTTCCTTGTCAAAAGCCAATAACCATGCATTGAAAAAAAAAAGAATCAGTACGAAATAATCATATATATAATTAGGGAGTCCTCTCTCCATCTAAGGTGTCCACATAGGCAAAAAAATTTTTTAACAATTAATTTTAGTTTTAAGTTCATTTTGTTCATGTTTATGTTTATGTATATTTATTGTTACTTATAGCTATTAATTTTTTAATTAAATTAAAAAACGAAAATAAGTCAATAAATTACTAAAAGTAGAAATTAATATTTGAATATTTACTATGAATTTATGATAACGATAAAAGTTTATATATTAAATTTCAAAAATTGGAAATATGTAAAATGAATATACATATAAGAAAAAGTGAATAAAGATATTAGCGACATCAAATAATCAAAGAAAAAGAATCTTGAGTGTCAGAAAATTGTTAAGAGGCTATTGGTTTTTTTTTTCATGAATGCACTTACACTTATTCGTTAAAGAAAAACATGAGCATATTTGAACAATGAGGGATGAACGTGTTAATATAAGAGGTTGTTGATCTAAAGATAAAAAATATATATTATTTCACTAAAAGGATACTGAACCATCTAATTAAAGATGAGATAATAAGATGAAAATTTAGGATATACGATTTTATTTATAATTTTATGAAAGTATGAAAGAAAAATATGAAAGTGTTATAATACTATTATTTTAAAGATATAAGGTATAAATTGGTGTAAGACAAAAAAATCACGCATTGCTTGAGTTATGTTCTACTAAAAATAAGTAAACAAAGTAACATAAAATTGTAAATAGTTAAATCAAAGTTTTGTCGTTAAGTTTAATAAATGCATCATACGAACCATATTTTATGATTATTTGAGTATTTATTTTCGAATTAAAAATTACAATAATGAATTACTTTTATTTATATGGTCATTAGAAAATAATCAAAATATTACGAATTTATATATAAAAGCGCTGAATAAAATTGTTAATAAAAAATAATCAAAGAAAAAATAGGTTCAATGATGTTAATTATTGAAGTATCGTAATTGAGTTTTAGCCGATTGTTAAGAGACTGAAGGATTTAAAGAAAAGAGGATGTATGATTTCACTAAAAGATATTAAATGATTACACTAAAATATGAAAATAAGGTGAAACTTTAGAATATAATATTTTATTCAAAATATTATCTTCAATTTTTGGAAGTAGAAAAGAAAAAAAATTTGATATATATAACGTATTTGTAATATCGTAATTTAAAATAAATAAATAAATCTTAAATTTGATATATATAACGTATAAAATGATGTTCACATTATTCATAAATTGTACAACAAAGTATACCGAGAATAATTTGTGATCTTTATGTAAAAATATACGTAGTTCTACAAAAAGGCATTCTCGGACGAGCTTCTGTAATTCAATATTTGAATCAATGATTTTAAAAATCTAGAGAAATAAAAAATATTTTCGAAATGTTTAAGACAACGTAAAAAAACATTATGTATAAATTAACTTTCTATAATTATATTAGTGTTTTGTGAAAAAATGACAAAAGTAAATGTATGGGTTATATTTAGAATTTGTTTGAAGATTAGAAGAATTTATTATGCAATAATAGATAAAATAATAAGTTCTCAAAAACTAAACAACTATTTATTTAAAATCAAATACCAAATCGAAAGAATTTCAAAAAAAGAATTAAAAACAAATTAATAATTGAAAATATGATATTATAATGTGTAAATAAATGTAAAATATATATAATAACATAAAATACTTACTAATTCATGTTATACATGATACTGATAGATAACATAAGAAAATAACACAAAATATCAAAAGAAGCTAAACTCGCGTAACGCGCGAGTCCAACCCTAGTGTAATTAATTAGAGGGAACACATATTATTGTATATATGGAAACTGAAAAATTCCATCTTAAATTCCCACGAACAAATCTCACAATCTCCTAAAAGAATCAAAATTTGATAAAAAAAAAACAGTACATGGAAATATTAAAAAAAACGAATTAGTATATGTTAATTTGCCTCTTCTAGACGCCAATTTTTGTTTTTGTTTTTGCCTCTTCTAAAATATTTGCTATTTGCGCACGTGCGATCTATCATATTATAGATTACGCAAAAATAAGTCTCTCGTTATTTATTTGTGAGCCTGTCACGATTCACTGGGCCTTTCGATTCTCGGCTGCGTCAGTTCCAAGAGACAAGAGACAAGAGACGAGACCGGAGATTTTTCCAAGGTCCAAGGTTCTGCTCTTCTCCTTGATTTTCATTCCTCAAGTTCTTCGATTTCGCTGTGTCGATTTCTGTATTTCGTCTGTACAATTGCTTTAGGGCTTAGGGTTCTTACTTTATATATATGGAAAGTAGCTCTCGAATTTTATTAGGGTTTTGATTTTGATTAGGTTTTTGAGTGTTCAATGGCTTTCATTGACGACGATGATGAAGAGGAAGTTTTTGTGATTCAATCTGCCTCTAATTACTATTTTGAAGATGACGACAAATCTCCTGTGTCGTTTGCTCTTCTTCCTGTTCAATGGACTGATAAGGAGAGAGTAGATGGGAGTTCAGCTAGTATCTACTTGCGAGGAACTGCAGAGAACGGTCATTTAACGCTTTATAAGCATGTTAAGGCTTGGAAATTGGACTTGAAGAACTTTAGACCGGAGATTTCTGTTCTTACGAAAGATAATAAGTGGATTAAGCTTGAGAAGCCGAGGAAAATCTTTGAGGAATTGATAAGAAGTGTTTTGATTACTGTGTATTCCCTTCATTTTCTTAGGAGGAATCAACAAGCGTCTGATAGGTCTCTCTTGGAGTATTTGTCTAAGAGTTTCAAGTGAGTGATGATTTTTCAAGTCTTTTTTGTTGTTATTTTCTTTGGGAATTGTTAGTCTTTTGGTTTTTTGAACTCTTGTGGTTTGATGTTTGTTTGTTAAGGGCGTACGACGTGAAGCCATCACTGAATGATTTGGTGGATCACATTGATTTAATCGCTGAAGCTGTTAAAAGAGATGTTAATTTGGCAAAATCAAAGGTTAGTAGGGAGAATCTGCCTTTTTTTTGGTTTGCTGAATTTTAGTTCGCTTTCTGAGATGAATGATTTCTCTATGTGTATCATCTTCTTACTGTGATTCTCTCCTAACTATGTGGAGTTTTTCTTTCTTGTGTGACTAGTTTATACTTGCATTTCTTGCTAAGAGGCCTACCAAGAAGAGATTACCTGATGAGGTTCGATTTTTATTTCCTCTTGAGCATTCTTTTTCATCATGTGTCTTTTCCCTTTCTTTCACATGGTCTTACTGTCAGTTAACTTCTCTATTATTTATCAGGACAATCCAAAGGATGATTTCATAGTTGGAAATGATGATGCAACTGTAGCTTCCGATGAAGATGAATCAGATGATGAAGACGATGATTTTTTTGAGTCTGTTTGTGCAATTTGTGACAATGGTGGCGAGCTTTTGTGGTATGTATCCTTGCTGGTCATTGATCTTTTAGTTTAGTTTTCTCTGGAAGTTCTTTGCAGAATAACTCTTCCACGTTTTACTTCCCAAGAATAAGGCCTCAATTGGTTGTTACTTTTACATCTAGTGTTGTATTTCACTGAACCAGATGCACAACTCTTGTTCTCTGCTTTGTGCAGTTGTGAAGGAAGCTGTCTGAGATCATTCCATGCTACCAAAGAAGATGGTGAAGATTCACTTTGTCTTTCTCTTGGCTTCACCAAGATGCAAGTGGAAGTATGTCATATAAAATTTTCTTATTAGTTCTGAATATTTCTCAACGTCTTGGTTTCTTGTCCAATTATCTAATCGTTTTTTGGTATGGTTATTCGTTCAATTGTTGTCTGCCATTTGTAGGCATGGAGTTAATGTTATTGTTGTTTATGAGTCGTTTTCCAGGCAATTCAGAAATTCTATTGCCCAAACTGTGAGCATAAGATACATCAATGCTATATTTGCAAGAAGCTTGGTTCCTCTGATAACTCTTCTGGGAAAGCACAGGTATGAAATTATTGATCTCTAATGTTGAATTCTGTTCAGAGGAGTTTTGTTAATAATGGCGACTGTCAACTAACTGGTGAGCTTTGCATTTAATTTAAACATGTTCATAGGTTTTCCAATGTGTGTCAGCTACCTGCGGCTACTTTTACCATCCTCGTTGTGTCACAAAACAACTACGTTTAGGAAATAAAGCAGAGGATGAAGCACTAGAGAGACAAATCATTGTAGGAGAGTTTACATGCCCACTGCACAAATGCAGTCTCTGTGGCAACGGAGAGGTTAAGACTGACCCTGACTTGCAATTTGCTGTATGCAGGCGTTGTCCAAAGTCCTACCACAGAAAATGTCTGCCACGGTATGCATTCATTTATGAGAAATTCATTTGCTACTGCTTCTCTAAAATTTTCTTTGAATATCTGTCTTGTTGGTTTCTAGGGCAATTTCTTTTGAAGATATTGACGATGAGGACATAATTACAAGGGCATGGGAAGGTCTCTTGCACAACCGTGTACTCATATATTGCCAGTAAGAATTATATGTGATGCATCTTCTGTTGGAATTCAAAATTAGACTTATCTTCAGATGCTTGTTTTGAATGATTTCATTTCCCTTGCTCAGAGAACATGAGATAGATGAGGAGCTCCTGACACCAGTTAGGGACTGTGTTAAATTCCCTCATAAAGAAGAGCAGAAGGTTGTCATGACAGAGAAAAGAAAGATACTGGAATCACATGTGGGAAGAGACAAAGCGAGACCCAAGATTAATGAGATTGCCTCACGAGAAACTGCTGGAAAAGCTTCTGCAAAACCATTTAGAAGTTCATTTCCTTCCTCAAAAGATGGTGTCTCTACAAAGAAGCATGGACTAGTCTTGTCTGTACCAGATCATTTGAGGAAACGAAAGGAAGTTCATCCATCCAGAAACTTCGTGCCAAACAAATCCCAGAAGATGATGGAATATGGAGAGTCCCGTGAAGCTGGCAAGAATAAGGTCGGAGTGAAAGAGGCTCACAAAGCTGATAAAAGCAGGGTTTCCGTTGAGAGGAAACAGAAGACTGACTCAATTGTCTCCAAGGAGCCAAGAAATGATATTCTTACTTTAGACAATGACTCTCAAAGGAGGTTAGTATCTTTGTTATTTGAAATTTCAGTTTCTTCTGAAAATCTGTTTAGGACCTATTAATAAGTTTTTTCCCCCATATCTGTTTTTGCCAATGTAGGCTCTTGGCAATAATTAAAAAATCTGCGGAAGAAATAAGTATGGAAGCTATTTTAAAGAAATACAAGAATCCATATAGGTATACAAACTCCACAAAGAATGCTCTGGACAAGACGATCACTATGGGGAAAGTAGAGGGCTCAGTTCAGGTGGGCTAGAAAGCTGAACTTGATCCCTGTCTGGCTACTCTTGGCGCCTTATTTACGACTCTTTGAATTTTGTTTCTTCAGGCTGTCAGAACAGCGCTAAAAAAGCTTGAGGAAGGAGGAAACATTGAGGATGCAAAAGCAGTTTGTGAACCAGAGGTTCTGAGTCAAATCATCAAGTGGAAGGTCATATGCTTAGCTCTTTAGACATCTCACAGTAGCTGACAGTTGTAGATTCTTTCCTACTGTTTATGCATTAGGATAAAGGATATTTCTGCTTCTTTTTTTATCTCTGCGTGCAACTTTTTGCCAATCCCCTAGATGTTGGTTTCTTTTGCTTCAGGATAAGCTCCAAGTTTATCTTGCTCCTTTTCTCCATGGTGCACGCTATACCTCATTTGGTCGTCATTTTACCAAACCCGACAAACTTCAACAGGTAATCTGTCCTTTCAAAAGCATAGATAATAATATTAAGGTACCGACATTCTGTAAGTCACAAGAATTGTTGGTTCACACTTTAAAAATTGAAATTGACAACTCAGAAAGAACAATTGTCAAGGAGAAATGATTTGTTAAATGTAGGCTGTTTACGTCTTCAATTTAGCGACCGACTTAAACTGTCTTCTGTGAGGATTTTTATACTGTTAGTCTTTATCACCTCAATGACTAGAGCCAAAAAATTTGTTTACGCCCGCTGTCACATTCTAACTCCTGTTTCTGAAGCTTGATACCTGATCAGACCTTATTTTTACTTTGTCATGCAGATTGTAGATAGGCTCCATTGGTATGCAGAAGATGGTGATATGGTGAGTCATTCTCCCCGTTCATTTGGGGTTTAGTTTTTTTTTTCTTTTTTCTGAAGTATGATCTTGTTAATTATAATGATCATTTCTTTATCTTGTTAATATAGTGATGATTTGTTGTGCATAAACAATGATGCCTGCTTTCTGGTATCTCTTTTAACAGATTGTTGACTTCTGTTGCGGTGCTAATGACTTTAGTTGTCTGATGAAAGTGAAGCTTGAAGAAACAGGGAAGGAGTGCTTATATAAAAATTACGATATTTTTCAAGCAAAGGTAATGACTTCTGCACATGCTATAGTCATGAGCTGTTAAGTCTTATCATTGACGCAGAACAGCAACATACTGGATCGTGAGCTGCTCTACTTATTAGTCTTTTTGGATAGGATTACTCATAGAATTATTTCTTTTACTTTCAGAATGATTTCAATTTTGAGAGAAGAGATTGGATGACTGTAGGGAAAGACGACTTGGCAGACGGTTCAAGGCTGGTATGTTGAGAATTTCCTTATAATCTGAACTTTGAATTTTGTGCAAGAATAGTTTGAGTAGTATCTGACTATTTATATATTTGGCAATATGAGTAGATTATGGGCCTAAATCCACCATTTGGAGTCAATGCTTCTCTTGCAAACAATTTTATCACGAAGGCTCTTCAGTTTCGCCCAAAGATTCTCATCCTCATTGTTCCTCCCGAGGCTGAAAGGTTTTAGTTTCCATCTATATCATCTGTTTGCCTAAACGAGTCAGAACACTAGAATCACTACTCTCTCTGTCTGGTTAATTGTGTCACTTTTCTCAACAGGTTAGATAAAAATGGGGATTATGTGCTCACATGGGAGGATGAGACATGCCTATCTGGACAGGTATTTTATTCGCGATTTTTGTGTGTTAACCCCCCTGATCTTGTTCTTAGAAGTTGAGCCTTCCTTGAGTTTCAGTTAAAATTTGTTTGTTGTTTGTTCCCTTCAGTCATTTTACCTGCCTGGATCTGTCAATGAAGAAGACAAAAAAGTAGTAAGCTGGAATAAAGTTTCTCCACCACTTTCTCTCTGGAGTCGGTCCGACTTTGCTGCCAAGCATAAGAAAATAGCAGAAAAGCATTACCATTTGTTTATGGATGTGGGGAGCTCACAGTTAAAGGAAAATGAAGAAGAAGCAAACACATCTTTGCATCCACTTGGAGCTTCTGATGACATATGCAATGATAATTCTATGCCGAGAGATACTCCTTTTGAAAATGTTGAGAATTCCAGATTGGAAAACGAAGACGTTCCTATGGAAATAGATGAACTCGAGGTAGCTGAGTGTGTTAATAACATTCTGCTCTCTGAGAAAATTGAAGCACGGGAAACAGTAGCATGTGTAAATCATGAGTCAGATCACTTGCCAAGGAGAAGTCAGCTGGAAAAAAAGGAGGAAAAGACCAAAGACTACTCTGGTAGGATGCTTGGGAAATCGGTGGATTGGAAGAGCAATGACATAGAAGAGGATCAAGGAGAGTTAAATAGAGGACTGGAGGGCATTGAAGGAAAAATCCCCGAGATGACATCTGAGTGGCAGAGTCCTGTGAGGTCTTCTGATGATATATACGCTGTCTGCGGGTCACTTTCACCTCAAAGATCTCACGAGTTTGTAGAAGCATCTCTGCATGTAATAACTAGGACAAAGAGTAACTTGGGAAAGGCAAGAGAACCCGATAGCAAAGTGCAGAGCATTAGGAAACCTGAAGAGGCACGAAATAGGTCGAGCTCTTCAAGATCTTCTAGAGAGGATATCTACACTGTTTGTCGATCACCAGAAAATACGGGTCCGAAACCACGTGAAGCTTTTGAACCATCTAATAGTGAATGCTTGTCTCATTTCGACGATGGTCTGGCTGCTAAGTATGGTTTTGGTGGAGGCTACAGAATGGCAGATCCTCCTTATATACCTGATCCTCCTTATATACCGGATCAGTTTCCACTGGCACCACCACCAGCTATGAGGAATGGTCCTAATGAGATGTTTGATTACCGAGGATACACTGACTTCAATAGAGGGATAGGTACAGGAGAGTATTTGCCGCGGTTCGGTAGTCAGTTGGACCTAGCACCTCTTCCTCCAAATCTGATGGACAATACATTTCCGGTGCAACAACGATATGTGCCTCATTTTGATGAATTGAATTACCAGAGGATGAATTCTTTCCCACCTCAGCCTGTGCAACCTAGTGGACACAATTTCTATGATCCTTCTAGCTTTCCGCTGCAACTGCCACCACCACCACCACCACCACCTGGAGACTTTAGGATGGGTCCAATGGGTTTTGCCCCTGACCCGAACTACCCTTACACTGGTGGATCTGGCGGTTGGATTGACGACTAATACCAGCTCTCAGTTTCCTTGTATTTGCAACATTAGTAGTTTAGTCTTATCTTATATTATATTTCATTCTCTAAAGTTGTAGGACGCCTAGCAGAAGAAATCTTAGTAGTTTTCTCTTCCACTCATATGTCTAGCTAGTGGGGCCTTTTAGTTAGTTTTAATAATATTAATATATAAAAAAAGCCAGCTTCTATTGTCTTTAAACTTTATGTCATAATCTTTTGTGGTGACATTTCAATACTGGACCACGTCAAAATCTGGTGCTTCCACAGAATTAGCAAAGGATAGATCTGAGAAATGGAACAAGAGTTGAGAAACTTGATCAATGTATGGATCTCTGCCGTAATCTCCATCTGTTACTGTTATTACATATCATCTAGAATCTCTAAAGGTCTTCTTCGTCTCCTCTCTCTTCTTCCCATCTGTGTTCTGTTTCTTCTTCTTCCTCTGTTCCTCTCTTCTGTGCACTTTTGCAGTTTTTCAGCTCTTTTTCTCTCATGGCTCGCAAACTTCAAGCTTCTTCTCTTTGCCTTTGATCAAGGACCTTTGTGCCCACTTCCTCCAAATCTCCCTCGATTCATCTGCTTCGCTTGTTTCCCTATCAAAGTCAGACAAAACTCTTCTCCAAATACGATCAAGAATAGTCATTGCAATAATGAACCTATGCCGACATGGGTTTTGGCTGTCAAAGTTGTAGTATTTGGCGTCTTGTTACATGTCTATGAATACAGCCACGGTTGGCCTCAGTTCGTTGTCTTGGCCCTATATTGTCTCCATATCTACCTTGAGGTGGAACTTGCCCTGGTGTTCGTCGGGGCAGTGGTATCTACTTTTCTCGGGTGTGACATTGAGCCAGTGTTCAATGAGCCCTACCTAGCTACCTCTCTACAAGACTTCTGGAGCCGCAGATGGAACCTCATGGTTTCAGCCGTCCTACGCTCAACCGTCCACATCCCGGTTCAGCGTTTTGCCACACGCTTTCTCGGTTCAGACAAAGCTGTGTTAGCCGGGGTCATGGCTTCGTTCCTTGTGTCGGGGTTGATGCATGAGGTGGTCTACTTCTATGCAATCCGTCTGCCTCCAACTTGGGAGGTCACTTGTTTCTTTGTGTTGCACGGTGTTGCGACCGCCACAGAGATAGTGGTGAAGAGAACACTGCAGTGGAGACCACCACACCGGGCTGTTTCGGGTATTGCGGTTCTGACGTTTGTGAGCGTGACTGGTGTTTGGTTATTCCTCCCTCAACTGCTGAGAAACAATGTTCATGAGAGAGCGATTAGTGAATGTTTGTTGGTTATTGACATCGCCAAACGCAATTTGTTCATTTTTTCTGCATGATCCATCTTTTAATATACAACGGCAAATAGCAGAGGAACCAAGCTTAGTTTCTCTTCAATGTGTGAAAACGTATATAGAAGTGTGAGACACGTTGTGTAGCTCACTCCTTACAAAATTTAGCATGTTGCTAGCTTGATTTCACTACTGAATTTGACAAAACGTTTTTGCTAGTTTCTTTAGGTTTAAGTTGTCTCAATCCAAAAACCATGGACAATTTAGTGGAACTTGCTGGATATTTTATATAACACGCTAAAAATAGCACAATTTCTAAATGAAATCTTCATGAAAACATCAAGGTAAGAAACACAACTAGTTGATAGACATTCTTAACTTGAGATTAGATAATTGGATCAAGCGCAACTAATTTATTAGTGTTGTTGCAGAATTTTAGTAACCTGATGAAGACAAGAACATGTAAATTTCGAAAGATTGAAACGTACCATTGTTTTTCATAAGCCTGTATATAAATTTTGCCAGAAATATGTGGAAATAGTTTTCCAACAACATGAAAATCATTGTAAAGTTTAAACATAGCTGTCCACTATACTGTTTTAATATGTTTATTTAAACAACTAAATCAATTCAAACATGCATCTCTACATTACTGTTTTAATAATATCCTATTACACTATTTTTACCTGTTACCCGGCTCGTAGCCGGCTTCGAAAATAGGATACCCATGATTTGAGTCGGGTAAAGGGTACGATAATCCAATTATCCGCGGATAAGGGTCGGATATCGGGTATCATCTTTTTTTTAGCTACCCGCCTCGTTACCCATCCTACAAAGATACCCGATGCCCGACTTTATATAGTACTTATTGGATTTGTTATCCACCCTATAAATATTCGTATTTTATACGCTTATATTTGAAATTTGTAATTTTATATCTTTTTACATTATATATGGCTAGTGTTTTCAAATTATACCTTTCAACCACCAACTTTCTTCTCAAGTATAGAATAAAAATCAAATGGCATAGGTTTTAGCGTTGCGTGTTGCTCTAAACTATGCGGCCAGCAGAGTTCTCTACCAGTTTCAAGTAACTTGAGATTCGAAACAATGGATCCAAATGTTCAAGCAAAGATCAAAACCACAAAAATACGAATATTTTATACGTTTTCTAGGGTACCCGATTTTTGCAAGTTAAGAGTCAAGAGTAATCTAAAATATCAGGGTACCCGTCTCGTGCCCAGGCCTAGTTTTAACTACTGTATAAGTGTAATTCTAGACGCCTATTTTCTAATTAGCTATCTAACTACAACATATGTAGGTCTTCCGCTATAACTACACTACTCATGCTCTTCCAATTGCACACATAAAAAAGATGTCCTTGAATGTTTTCGTGATGGGCTTAAGTTTACTCTGTAACCTCTTAATTGCGATTGAATAAGCAATTAGCTGACTATGCATACTGGTTTATTTATTTGTTTTTGTGTTTAGCGATGTACGTCTTGTTGGTTGCAATCCTTTGTTCACTACTTCATAACTTGGTCCATGGTCGAGCTCAGTAACGAGAGTTTGTAACCCATGTGGGGATATTTCAATAGTCCAAAACAAAGTGTCGGATACAGAGTGGCCTAGATCCGACCTACGATATTGTCGAAACAATAATTACCACATAACTTGGTCCATGTTTTCTTACACATTCTAAATAGTTATACGCATTCTAGTTAGGCTTATCTTAACTTGCTAATTGCTCTTTCTTCTTTATAAATTAACTTAAATACAAATAGTTCCAAACTAACATATCTATCATTTAACTTTCCATATGGTTAGCTGACTATTTTGTCAATGATATTTAACCAAATTGTTGTGTTTAAACTTTTAACTTTGTTCACTCATAATTAAGATAATAAGGAATTTGTTTTATACTAATTTTAAGTAGATGTCTGCTAGCATATTCAATTGATTAATTTGATGTAATTTTATCTCATCTCTTGTTAGGGGATAATTGATCATCTAGCTGATTAATGTATAGTCTACATTGATTATGCCGAATAGTCAACTTCATATGTCCAATGTGTAACACAACAAAGTATATTTACTAGTTCTCGAGGTTTTTTTGTATGTCTCTTTGTAGATAATAACTTACAAAATTAGGTGACTGATTAATGTATAGTCTACATTGATTATGCCGAATAGTCAACTTCATATGTCTAATGTGTAACACAACAAAGTATATTTACTAGTTCTCGAGGTTTTTTTGTATGTCTCTTTGTAGATAATAACTTACAAAATTAGGTGACTAAAAAGATGTATATTGGGTGCTTACATCTGACATGGTTTAGTAGTCGGCTACACACATTGTTAGAAGGTGACACCCACATCGATGCAACAAAAAAAAGGGAATTTGTTATTCACCAATCAACACAATATAATGTGAAGCTTTTTCTTAAACAAAAAAACGCGTCATTTTAAAAGACTAAAAGTTATTGGCTTTAGCGATTACCCAATTGATAATTTTATCATGTTATTCACTTAATTGAGACACTCACTTATAATATTCACCTAATTCATCTAGAAAATAATACCAAATATACATAATACGAAAGTTTTTTCTTTATGTATCTCAATAGAGAAATTCTTGAAAATTTGTTGAATATAATACAATATTTCACTTCATCTTCCAAACAATATAATACAACACACGGAACAATGAAGTCTCTAACTTTTATCCTTCTTTTTTGTTCTATAACAAAATCGAAATATTTTTGTAATAGTCCAAAAATAAAATGACGCAAACTTGACAAATGTAAAAGCTCTATCAGAATTTATGGATCTTGACATTTCCATGTTCTTGAGGATAATATTATTTAAGTCGCACGATGCCCACAACTAGCAACCAACATAACCAAGAGAGAGTAAAATTCTCACTGAATTCGCCCTAGCCGCAAAACAAAAATTTATCCCAAAAAAAAAACATAACCAAAAGAGAGAGAGAGAAATGGAAGAAGAGCTAAGAAACTTAATCAAGGTTTGGATCTCTGCCTTAATCTGCGTATCTTACTGTTACTACATCTCATCTAAAATCTCGAAAGGTTTTCTTCGTCTCCTCTCTCTTCTTCCCATCTTCACCATCTTCTTTCTTCTTCCTCTCTTCCTCTCTTCTGTTCATTTCTGTGCCATCTCAGCTTTCTTCCTCTCATGGCTTGCAAATTTTAAGCTCCTTCTCTTTGCTTTCGATCAAGAACCTTTAATCCCACTTCCTTCAAATCTCTTCCGTTTCTTCTGCTTCTCTTGCTTACCCATAAAAACCAAACAAAACCCATCTTCAAATCGAATATACAACAAACCTAAGCCAAAATGGGTTCTTGCTTTCAAAGTGATGCTCCTTTCCTTCTTTTTAAATCTCTACAGTAACAATTACCATGAAAGTTTACCTCGTTTTGCTTTCTTGGCTATTTTACTCATCCATGTCTACCTTGAGACAGAACTTATCTTAGTCTTCCTCGGTGCCTTGCTCTCTACGCTTCTTGGTTGTGAATTTGAACCGGTCTTTAACGAGCCTTACTTAGCAACATCTTTACAAGACTTTTGGAGCCGTAGATGGAACCTCATGGTCCCAAATGTTCTTCGTCCAGCCGTTCATATCCCGGTTCAGCGATTTTCTGCTCGGTTTGTCGGTCCAAACCAGGCTTTTCACGCTGGAGTCTTGGCCACGTTTCTTGTCTCCGGGTTAATGCACGAGCTGATTTACTTTTATATGATCCGTAAATCTCCAACTTGGGAAGTTACTTGTTTCTTTATGTTGCATGGGGTTGTAACTTCTGCGGAGATGGCGGCAAAGAGGATGCGGTTGTGTCCACCACCGCATCGAGCAGTCTCGGGTCTTGCAGTTTCGGCGTTTGTGGTCATTACGGCCGTTTGGTTGTTTTACCCTCAAGTGCTGAGAAATGATGTGCATAAGAGAGTCATAAGTGAATGTTTGTTTGTTATTGACATTGTCAGATTGCAAGTTGTTCGCATTTTAACGTAACGTTTATAAATTCAAAAATCGTTTCGTGTCATTGTCATCGTTATCATCGATAAAAGTTTAGCCCATACACTTGGGATGTAGAGACATGATAGAGGTGAGTCTAGAAGATGGTCCACTTAGAGCAATTAACTTTGCCATGCGTTACAAATTTGGACGTAAAATGTTTTTATTTTTGGTTCAAATAGATATTTAGAACTAACTCAATGTGATCAGAAGATATTCTTCTCCTTTCAAACCGATTCTCATAAGCTAATAAATATTATAGCCGAGCAAATGGAGTAATTGGCGTTCTAGACTCGGAGTTCTTCGGTTTAAAAGTTTGTTTTAGGTTTTGTCTCTTTCTTATTAACTTTGTATTTTGAATGTAAAAGCAGATTGTTACTAGATCTCATTCGTGTTCTTTCAGTTATGAACTATGTTTTTTCTAGTACTACATCTCATTCGTGTTCTATCAGTTATGTAAACTATTTTTTTCCTAGTTTGGTTAACCAAACCATTTTTTAATATAGACTTCTATATTATGCATGTTGACAAAAATGGAAACCAGCTCATAGTGATTTAGTGATTGGATGAATCATAATAGAATTAGGGAACCAATATTTGAGTCATTCCACTGCAATCTGAACCATGGTTAAACTTAAAATAAAAATGCCACAAATATCCAACTTTTTCATATCCCAAAGATTAGCATTGTGACGCCCGTAAACCATTTTTTAAGAAAATGGAGGGGTTGTCGATCGACACACTTGGTGTCTGTCGATCGACAGGGCTCTTAAGGGGGCTGTCGATCGACACACCTAGTGTATGTCGATCGACAGGTACTCGAATTGGCTGGTTTTCTGGTTCGATTTAAGTCGTTCAATTGGACCAGGCCGGTTTGGGTAAACCCTAGGGCTTCGTATATAAGGGTTTTTGGCCGCATTTGAGCGAACCAAAAGTCCCAAAAATCAGAAGCAGAGAGTTTGAGAGGAGTTTCTCTTGTTCCTGATAGTTGTGGATTAGGGTTTCGTTCTTGATCGATTTGGAGAGGAATTTCGTGGTGTTTGTAGCTGAATCTGTTCCAGCCTCATTACCCAGTAGATTCTATCCGAAAATCTAAGGTGAGTGCGTGACCATGGCTTCTGGGCCGGTGGATTCGTTAGGGTTGTTTGGTGGTAGGTTAAAATTGTTGATTTGATGTTGTTTGTGTTGAAACTGTCTGTGGATTGCGTGTGGATTGTTTGGATTGTGTTTATACGTGCAGGTTTCGTGTTAACGCAGAGGAGGAATCGATCCGAGAGGATTATGATCGATTTCCCATGAATCTGCGACGACCTGTCGATCGACAGCCCTAGGGTGTGTCGATCGACAGGGTCACACGAGAGCTGTCGATCGACACCTAGAGGTTGTGTCGATCGACAGGTGATCGAGGAGCTGTCGATCGACACCTAGAGGTTGTGTCGATCGACAGGGTCCAGTTGAGCTGTCGATCGACAGGCACCGTGGGTGTGTCGATCGACAGGTGTGAGCAGGGCTGTCGATCGACACCTAGTGGTAGTGTCGATCGACAGGCTGTCTGATGGGTTGTGGTTGAGCCGTTTGTTTGTGTTTGCGTGAATGTTTGGTGTATGTTTGCCTGAGCGGATCCATCGCGTCTGTGTGCGCAGTCGTAGATGGGAGGACCGTCTCACTGGGTATTTGTGATAATACTCACGCATCTTTTTTTTTCCATGTGATGCAGGTAAAGGCAAATTGTGATCGTGGAATCATGGCAACGAAGAGGGAGATGATCTAGGGTCTCGGTTTCGTGCTGTGTGGTTTTATTGCTTTCCATTTCTGTTTTAGAACTCCGCTAGGTTGCTGATGTTATTGTATTGGAATTGTTATTGGAATTTGAGTTGAACTGGTTTAGTTTTTATGGAATGAATTATTTGGTTATTATTGATTTTATCCGCTGGTTGTCTGGTTGTTGTTGCTTGGTTGTTGAGGATAGCATTTATGGGAATGCTAGTCTGAGACCAATGGTTTATTGTTTTAAAAAAAAAAAAAAAAAAACGGGTCGGGTCGTTTCAGTTTGGTATCAGAGCCCTTACGGTTTTAGGACGGGCTAGAACTGCTAGGATTGAATTTGGTAATTGCAATTCTGTGAGTTTGAGGGTTCTAGATCATCTTCCTTCGAGCCTTTAAAGAGATTCCACGGTAAGTGTTGATTGTTGTGTTTAGAGTCTTGCTAGTTCTTAGCTGGTCTGCGTGTGAGTGCAGTGAGATGGCTAGAGGAGCTAGAGGGCGTGGTCGTGGGGGCCGAGGCCGAGGGCGTGGACTCGTTGAGGAGCCAGTCGTGAGCGAGGTTCAGAGTTCCGCGCATGGGCCTGCGGCAGGTCAGCAGTCGGTGCATGATGGACAGACTGCCAGTGTGGGGGCCAGTGTGGGTCCTGTAGGGGCTGGTTTGGGTCCTGTAGAGACTGGTGGTGCTGGTGGTGTTGGTCCAGCTGTGGGTGCGGTTGCGGCCGCGGGTGTAGCCCAAGCTAGAGATGACCGTCTGGCTGATCTGCTGAGTCAGTTGTTGGAGCGGTTACCGGGTGCGGTGCCAGTGCAGGCTCCAGTGGTGCCATGAGTGGCGGAGGTGCAGCCGAGGGCTGCGGTTGCTGAGGAAGTTCCGTCATATATCCGTATGATGGAGCAGATGCAGAGGATCGGTACGGGTTCTTTTGTGGGTAGTGTGAAGCCTGAGGAGGCTGATGAGTGGCGGATGCGAGTGGAGCGGAACTTTCGTTCGATTAGGTGTCCCGAGGGATACAAGGTTGATTTGGCGGTCCATTATTTGGACGGTGATGCAGATCTCTGGTGGAGGAGTGTAGCGGCTAGGTGGGCCGGGACTGCGATGGCGTGGTCAGATTTTGTGACGGAGTTCAACTCCAAGTTATTTCCTCAGGAGGCGTTGGATCGTTTAGAGGCGAGGTTCTTGGACTTGACTCAGGGCACGAGGTCGGTGCGGGAGTATGACGTGGAGTTTAACAGACTCCTGGGTTATGCTGGTAGGAGCTTCGAGGATGAGCAGGCTCAGGTTCGGAGGTTCTTGCGAGGACTTCGACCGGATTTACGGACTCGGTGCAGAGGCATCAGGTTCGCAAGCAGAGTAGAGTTGGTAGAGGTGGCTGCACAGATCGAGGAGGATCTGAGGGAGCAGGCTGCAATCGTGGTTCCAGCTGTTCAGCCTTGGAGGCCTCAGCAGCAGCAGGTGCAGCAGGCAGGTCCGGGCAAAGGCGGCAAGCCTGCGCAAGGACAGAAGAGGAAGTGGGAAGGTGCTTCGGGATCGGGCCAAAGTGGCCGGGGCTGTTACATTTGTGGGAGTCTAGACCACAAGAGGGCGAGTTGCCCGAAGCAGAGTTAGGTTCGAGGAGTTCGGACGTGCTATCAGTGTGGGGAGTCGGGGCACATCAGACCGAACTGTCCGAAGTTGCAGCCGTTGGCAGTGGCAGTGGTCCAGCCAGTAGCTCAGTATGGGCCGGTGCAGCCTTTGGATCAGATCGCGGCGATGGAGCGTCTGCCGGCTATTGCAGCACCGGGAGAACCGAGCTCTAGACCGATCACAGGTAACTTTCTAATTCAGACTTTGTAAATTCGGTAGTGTAGAATTCTTAGTGCTTGTGTTAGATTGGTTGCCTGTGATAGGAGGTTAGGTTGCTTAGCACTTGGGAATTGTGTAGGGACCTTGTTTGTAGGTGGGTGTGAATCCCATGTGTTGTTTGATTCTGGAGCATCGAATTGCTTCATTACTCCGGATCACGCCGAGAGAAGTAGTATCCGGAGTGACGCTGGTGAGCGGACTGGACCGGTTATGGTTGCTGGAGGAGAGTTTCTAGCTACGCATGGCCGGGCAAAGGAGGTGGATATTCTGGTAGCGGGAGAGTTGATGCCAGCTGACTTAGTGATTAGTCCGGTGGAACTGTACGATGTTATCCTTGGTATGGATTGGTTGAATCGGTACAGAGTCCATCTGGATTGTCATCGGGGTCGGGTGGTATTCGAACGTGAAGGTGGCAGGTTGGTTTATCAAGAAGTGAGACCGACTTCAGGTAGTCTTGTGATCTCCCTTGTTCAAGCTGAGGCGATGATTGAGAGGGGTTGCGAGGCTTACTTGTCCACGATTGTAATGCCGGAAGCTGTTGGTGGGGTTGCGGTGAGAGATATTCGGGTCGCTCGGGATTTCGAAGATGTCTTTCAGTCGTTGCAGGGATTACCACCATCTCGGTCGGATCCTTTCACGATTGAGTTAGAACCCGGAACGACGCCGTTGTCTAAGGCGCCTTATCGAATGGCTCCAGCAGAGTTAGCGGAACTGAAGAAGCAGTTGGAGGATTTGTTAGAGAAGGGGTTTATTCGACCCAGTACTTCACCGTGGGGAGCACCGGTGTTGTTCGTGAAGAAGAAAGACGGTAGTTTCCGGTTGTGCATTGATTATCGAGGGCTAAACCGAGTCACCGTGAAGAACATGTATCCTCTTCCGCGAATTGATGAGTTGTTAGATCAGTTGAGAGGGGCTACTTGGTTTTCGAAAATTGACTTGGCATCCGGTTACCACCAGATTCTGATCGACGAAGCAGATGTTCGGAAGACGGCTTTCAGGACTCGGTATGGGCATTTTGAGTTTGTAGTGATGTCATTCGGGTTGACGAATGCACCGGCGGCGTTTATGAGGTTGATGAACGGAGTTTTCCAGGAGTATCTGGATGAGTTTGTAATCATTTTCATCGATGATATTCTGGTCTATTCCAAGAGTCTGGAGGAACATGAGGTTCATTTGAGGAAAGTTCTGGAGAAGTTGCGGGAACATAAGCTGTTTGCGAAGTTGAGTAAGTGCAGTTTCTGGCAGAGAGAGATGGGATTTTTAGGTCACATCGTTTCTGCAGAAGGGGTTTCTGTGGATCCGGCGAAGATTGAGTCTATCCGAGATTGGCCTAGACCGAGGAATGCAACTGAAATCAAGAGTTTTCTTGGGTTGGCAGGCTATTATCGGAGATTCGTCAAAGGTTTTGCGAGTATGGCTCAGTCTATGACGAAGCTGACGGGAAAGGATGTTCCTTTTGTGTGGTCGGCTGAGTGTGAGTTGAGTTTCGCGAAGCTGAAGACGATGTTGACTAGTACACCAGTACTGGCGTTACCTGAACCGGGTGAGCCTTATGTGGTGTACACAGATGCTTCGGGAGTTGGCTTGGGTTGTGTGCTGATGCAGCAGGGTAGGGTGATTGCTTATGCTTCAAGGCAGTTGAGGAAGCACGAAGGCAATTATCCTGTCCATGACTTAGAGCTGGCTGCAGTGATCTTCGCGTTGAAAATCTGGAGGTCTTACTTGTATGGTGGCAGAGTTCAGGTGTTCACTGATCATCATAATCTGAAGTACATTTTTACTCAGCATAATTTAAATGTACGACATAGGCGATGGTCAGAGTTGTTGGCTGATTACGACTTGGACATTGTTTACCATCCGGGTAAGGCTAACACTGTAGCTGATGCTCTTAGTCGGAGGAGGTATGATTCATCTCAGGAGCGGGATGTGGAGAATCTGGTGAGTGTGCTTAGTACTTTGAGGTTATGTGTTACTTCAGAGGAACCGTTAGGGTTAGCGGCGGTAGATCAGGCGGATCTTTTGAGCAGGATCCGAGTAGCTCAGGAGCAGGATCCGGTGTTGTTAGATCTCTCCAAGGCTACTGGTTCCGAGTATCAGGTTTCTGCTAACGGGACTATCTTAGTGCATGGACGAGTCTGTGTTCCTGAGGATGAGGACTTGAGGCAGGAAATTCTGAGAGAAGCTCATGCGAGTAAGTTTTCGATTCATCCGGGAGCGACTAAGATGTAACGAGATCTGAAACGGTATTATCATTGGGTCGGGATGAAGAGAGATGTGGCAGATTGGGTTGCAGCTTGCAATGTGTGTCAGTTGGTGAAGGCTGAGCATCAAGTTCCTAGTGGCTTATTACAGAGTTTACCCATTCCAGAGTGGAAGTGGGACATGATCACTATGGATTTCGTGGTAGGGTTGCCGGTTTCTCGGACCTATGACGCGATTTGGGTGATTGTGGATCGTCTGACTAAGTCAGCACATTTTCTGGCCATTAAGAAGACAGATGGAGCTGAGGTCTTGGCTAAGAAGTATGTGAAGGAGATTGTGAGGTTGCATGGAGTGCCAGCGAGTATTGTGTCGGATCGAGATCCGAGGTTTGCGTCAGTGTTCTGGAGAGCTTTTCAGGCTGAGATGGGCACTAAGGTGCACATGAGTACAGCTAATCATCCGCAGACGGATGGGCAGTCTGAAAGGACGATTCAGACACTGGAAGATCTGTTGAGGATGTGCGTGCTAGATTGGGGTGGTCATTGGGCGGATCACTTGAGTTTGGTGGAGTTCGCATATAACAACAGTTTTCAGACGAGTATCGGAATGGCTCCTTTTGAGGCGTTGTATGGGAGGCCATGTCGTACTCCGCTATGTTTTACCCAAGTGGGGGAGAGGAGCATCTTTGGGGCTGATTTTGTTCAGGAGACGACGGAGAAGATCCGTGTTGTGAAGCTGAACATGAAAGAGGCTCAGGATCGGCAGAAGAGTTATGCCGATAGGAGAAGGAAAGAGTTAGAGTTTGCAGTCGGAGATCGAGTGTATCTCAAGATGGCGATGATGCGGGGTATGAACAGGTCCATATCCGAGGATAAGCTGAGTACGAGGTACATGGGTCCGTTCCGGGTTGTGGAACGTGTGGGACCAGTTGCTTATCGGTTGGAGCTGCCTCCGATTATGGAGAAATTCCATGATGTGTTTCACGTTTCGAAACTCAGGAGATGCTTGCATGCTTCTGAGGAGGTAGCAGTGACGATTCCTGCAGATCTTCAGCCAAATCTGACTGTTGGGATGAGGCCGGTTAGGATTCTTGAGAGAAGTATCAAGGTTCTGCGCCGGAAGAGAGTGCCGTTGTTGAGAGTCTTGTGGGACTGTGACGGTATTCAGGAGGAGACTTGGGAACCAGAGGCAAAGATGAAAACGAAGTTCAAGAAGTGGTTCGAGAAGCAAGCAGAAGAGTGAATTCGTTTTTCTTTGTGGTTTCCAGTTTCAGTTTTTGTGTTGTGATCACCGTGTGTGGTGAGGTTTTTGGTTGTGGATTTTTGTATTTTCATTAAGTTGTAATGATTATGACATTTTTTCCAGTGAATAAGAAAGTGTTTTTCTTATGTGTTTGACTTGAGAGTCATGTGGTTGTGGTTAGAGAACCCCGAAATGGAAGTTTTATTGTGGATAGAACTTGCCAGTTTCGGTGGGGACTCTAGCGGTTTGTGTGTGTGTGTGTGAGAGTCTCGGAATAGAAGTTTTACGGTAGTTAGAACTGTCTAGTTCCGGAGAGACTCTGCGGGGACATCCGAGGTGAGGGATGGTTCGGGTGATCTGTGTTGATCACAGTTGTGATGGTATTCCGGGAGGGGAATATCATGTGAGACCTTAGGAGGTAGTTCCGGTCAGTGGTGCATTATAGACGTTAGGAATTGATTGCATAGCTCAGAGTTAGAAATCGGTCTTTCTTGGAGATTAGTCTCCGGCAGATCTTGAGAGATGCGTTTCTCCGGGGGACAGTGGGTTCCCCGCATACCGATCGTTCGTCAGGACTGCGCGGACTGAGATCGTGAGGGTATGGAGATAGTTTGGGAGGTTGCGACCTCTGGCAGATCTCTGCATACCGAGAGCTTGATAGACTGTGTGTCTTGATGGATCGAGGTGTGTGGAGATGATTGAGTATCGAACACCGTTAGGACTGCGCGGACTGAGGTGGGTTGATACTAGACACCTAGAGCTGAAGGGTGACGATCCCGAAGGCTAGATGGTGGCTATGAGTTATGAGCTATGGGCAATCAATGTCTAAGACGGGTCTATGTGCATAGGACAGATGTGAACCTCGAGAGGGTCTGGGAGATGTAGTCTCCGGTGTTGCTGGCGGGTTAGGCCAGGGTAGATTGTTGAGTAGTGTTAGAGGATTCGAGGACGAATCCAGTTTTAGTGGGGGAGAATTGTGACGCCCGTAAACCATTTTTTAGGAAAATGGAGGGGCTGTCGATCGACACACTTGGTGTCTGTCGATCGACAGGGCTCTTAAGGGGGCTGTCGATCGACACACCTAGTGTATGTCGATCGACAGGTACTCGAATTGGCTGGTTTTCTGGTTCGATTTAAGTCGTTCAATTGGACCGGGCCGGTTTGGGTAAACCCTAGGGCTTCGTATATAAGGGTTTTTGGCCGCATTTGAGCGAACCAAAAGTCCCAAAAATCAGAAGCAGAGAGTTTGAGAGGAGTTTCTCTTGTTCCTGATAGTTGTGGATTAGGGTTTCGTTCTTGATCGATTTGGAGAGGAATTTCGTGGTGTTTGTAGCTGAATCTGTTCCAGCCTCATTACCCAGTAGATTCTATCCGAAAATCTAAGGTGAGTGCGTGACCATGGCTTCTGGGCCGGTGGATTCGTTAGGGTTGTTTGGTGGTAGGTTAAAATTGTTGATTTGATGTTGTTTGTGTTGAAACTGTCTGTGGATTGCGTGTGGATTGTTTGGATTGTGTTTATGCGTGCAGGTTTCGTGTTAACGCAGAGGAGGAATCGATCCGAGAGGATTATGATCGATTTCCCATGAATCTGCGACGACCTGTCGATCGACAGCCCTAGGGTGTGTCGATCGACAGGGTCACACGAGAGCTGTCGATCGACACCTAGAGGTTGTGTCGATCGACAGGTGATCGAGGAGCTGTCGATCGACACCTAGAGGTTGTGTCGATCGACAGGGTCCAGTTGAGCTGTCGATCGACAGGCACCGTGGGTGTGTCGATCGACAGGTGTGAGCAGGGCTGTCGATCGACACCTAGTGGTAGTGTCGATCGACAGGCTGTCTGATGGGTTGTGGTTGAGCCGTTTGTTTGTGTTTGCGTGAATGTTTGGTGTACTGTTTGCCTGAGCGGATCCATCGCATCTGTGTGCGCAGTCGTAGATGGGAGGACCGTCTCACTGGGTATTCGTGATAATACTCACGCATCTTTTTTTTTCCATGTGATGCAGGTAAAGGCAAATTGTGATCGTGGAATCATGGCAACGAAGAGGGAGATGATCTAGGGTCTCGGTTTCGTGCTGTGTGGTTTTATTGCTTTCCATTTCTGTTTTAGAACTCCGCTACGTTGCTGGTGTTATTGTATTGGAATTGTTATTGGAATTTGAGTTGAACTGATTTAGTTTTTTATGGAATGAATTATTTGGTTATTATTGATTTTATCCGCTGGTTGTCTGGTTGTTGTTGCTGGTTGTTGAGGATAGCATTTATGGGAATGCTAGTCCGAGACCAAGGCTTTATTGTTTTAAAAAAAAAAAA